>CATIWR010623286.1:0-29073 GCA_949677035.1 Omphalea diandra | reverse complement strand
TCATCAACTTCTTTATTTCTTCTAGAGGGAATGATTCAATTCTGCAAAAACAACACTTATTTGAAACATTAGTGATGATCAATCTACTTTGTCAAGATCAAAAGAGGTTTTAATCATAGGATTGAGTATCCTAGGCCAACAGTGTAGACTAGAAAATTTTAAATGAGCATAATAGAAGAGCTTAAATTCTTTCTTGGCCTATAAATCAAGCAAATCAAAGAAGAGATTTTCATCAACCAAGCTAAGTACACAAAGGATATACTCAAGAAATTTGTCATGGAAGGTTGCAAAGCAATAAAAACACCAATGAGTGCTACCATCAAATTAGACAAGGATGAATCAGGTAAGTCGATTGATGAGAAGAGATATCAAGGTATGATTGGTTCTCTACTCTATCTTACCACTTTTAGACCTGATATAATGTTTATTGTATGCATATATGCTAAATTTCAATCTTGTCCTAAAGAATCTCATTTTAATATTGTTTAAAGGATTTCAAAATATCTACATGGCACATTACATCTAAGTTTCTAATATCCTAGAAATTCATATTTAGTCTTATAAGTTATTCGAATACAGATTATGTCGGTAGTCTTCTAGATAGAAAAAACACATCAAGAACTTGCCAATTCATAGAAGAATGTTTAGTATCTTGGTTTAGTAAGAAGCAAGTTTCGGTTGCCTTATCCACCACCGAAGTAGAATATGTAGTTGCGGGTTATTGTTGTACCTAAGTTCTTTGGATGAAACATCAATTAAAAGATTATGGCAAAGTTGTTGGTCACATTCCTATCAAATGTGATAACACTAGTGCAATAAATCTTTCAAAGAATCTCATCCAACACTCTAAGAGTAAACATATAGATATTAGACATCATTTTATTAGAGATCAGATAAAAAATGGTGATGTAGTGTTGGAATTTATAGACACTAATCATCAACTTTTAGATATTTTCACTAAACCTGTGAATGAAGAAAGGATGAACATCATTAAAAGAGAGTTGGGAATACTTGATGGAAGCTACCTAAAGTGAAATTTAGATCCTTTACAATACTCTTTGTGGTGTATTATTCTTGAATGACTGATTGCTATGTGTAATGTATGTTGTTGGCCCTAGGCACTAAGAAGGGGGGTTGAATATGTGTTTATATAAAAATTAAAGTGAAGGATAAAGCTAGAGTAGAAAAGAGACACAAAGATTTATAATGGTTCGGGTATTAATCAACCCTACGTCCACTCCCTAATTCTCTGCAATTGGGTGTCTCACTCACTCAAAATGGTGTTTCCAAGCTCACACCTAACTTTGACACTTTGTGTTTTCAAGGCTTACACAACAACCTCTCTTATAAGTGTTTTTTAAGGCTCACATTAAAACCACTCTTGCAAGTGTTTTCTAAGGCTCACACTAAAACGTCTCTCAAGTGTTTTCATATGCTTACACTAAAACCTTTTACAATTAGTGTTTAATGCTAACACCAAACAATCACTTAAAACATAAAGAAAAATTGAAAGAATGAGTAGCAAATTTGCAAGAGTTTGGTTTCAAGTTAATGAATTCTCTTGCATTTACATCTTTTTGGTGGAGTATTTATAGCCCATACCCATCAAACAGACATTAGACTATGAAGCTCATCAAATCTTCAAGACATGCTAGGCAAATTCTGCATTAATTGTATGTCAGGCAGGAGTCATTATCGCTATTGAAGATTCGCAATCGCGACATTTCGATTTCCATACTAGAGCTAAAAATTAAGGCAGAAAACCCCATTTGTGTCAAACAACTAGTCCACATGTCAGCTCCTTATTGGTCCATTAGAAAAATATAGTCATTGCTCTCTACTTGCCCATAAACTTCGCAGTCGCGATCAATCCTTGTACAGGGCGTAACTCAGATGTGAATTCTTCTGTTTTAAGGAGAATTTTCATCTTCATGAATTAGGATCGCTACCTATAATGTTGCCCTTACGAATTTTGTTTTTCAACGGATACTTGGGACACTTGGCATAATGTGGTTGTGGACTTGATTCCCTCTTCAGTCACTATTAAAGTCGCAGTCGCAACTAAGGCGCGGCAATGATCGCGAATTCATATGTGACTTTGATACTCCAATCTTTGGATAAGTTGTAGCAATGATGATGCCCGTGAATCTGTCTGGCCTAGTTTCACCCTATCTTGAGCTAAGTTGTGATCACAAATCACAAATCACTGACTGCAAATTTGGATGAACTTTACCTTCTTGAACATTATGAAATCCATCTAACTTCCAATTGAAAGTCTGACTTAATTATGTAAAACAACACTTAATGGAAACATTAGAATTGATCAATTTCCTTTGTCAAGATCAAAATAGGTCCAAGACTTAAGGTTAACCAACCTAGTCCAATAATCTCCCCCTTTTTTATTTTAACAACTTAGATTGATCCTAAGGGAAAATAATACATGAATGTGAAGTTGGAGTGGTAATTTATTTAATGTATACTTAGAATATTTTAGTTTACTTAGCAATTTTAGTGATTTTTTCTAAGTATAACTTCAAGGCAAAAAATTCTAAGTATGATGCTCTTATGCTCTTATGCTCCTACTCAACTAATGCTATTATTTTTCTCTCCCCCTTTTATTCATTCTAGATTCTATTTCTCCCCCTTTGGCAAGATCAAAAAGAGGGTAGAGGGAAAAAAAGATCAATTGCATAAATAGACAAGTAATCATAAGGAGCAAACTCATAAACAAACTGAAATAAAGCAATCACGTAACACATAATTTCATCAAAGAAATAACTTGTATATATAAACTTATAAACAAGTTTTGTGGGATCACATTTTTTGCATAAAAGAAAGATACAAAAGAGATCCTAAACTAAAAAGTATGAGAATCATCATCATCTCTAAAAAAGTCTTAATCATCACCAAACACTTCACCTTCAGCCTCATCTCCATCCTCCACATGATCATTGCCTTCATCTTCGTGAGTATCATTAAACTCAGTAAAGTTCGTAAGATGGCAAGAAGGGACTCCCAACTTCTCTTTTAGGTCTACCATATCACTATAAAGATGAAAGAGGAATAAAAATCTCCTTTTCATCATCCTCATCAACTTATCCAGTTTATTGTTGATGGTAGCAAGTGAGAGTTTAGCCTTAGGCTTTGGTTGAGGAGGTATGGATGGAGCTCCTTCTTCAATAACTAGTCTCTTCCTTTTTTAGGCTTAAGAAGACTCCATTTTTTTAGCCCCAATTGCACCTAAAGTGCAGACATAAGTGTCCGGGTGAATTGCTTTGGCATTTATGAGATTGGTGAGATTAAAAAAGTTTTATGATGGTAGAAGTTTCTTAGTGATGAACTTTTCATTATCCTCATTAAGAGCTCTTACATATCGATATATGGCTGTGATGTGGGATGGAAGAAGGAATTGGCTTTTAGGCTTAGTGCTTATGTGGATTAATTGATCCATAAGATACCTACCGGTTTGGATTGGCTTGTTCTTGACAAGGCAGAAAAGAAATGCCAAGTCCTTTTGTGATACTTTTTCATTTCTATCACCTCTAGCATGCACCAAAAAGGTGATGATATGATGAAGTATCCAAAATGGTAAGGTTTTAATGTGTTTGGCCAAGGAGGTTCTTGGGTAGTGTTTAGTTTTGATTGAGATTTTTGACCAAAACTCGGAGTAAAAAATGTGAAGTGCAGAGATGATGAAAGGTATGTGTTCGCCGACTAGAAGATTGAAAAGTGAGGAAAGTTGGTTGAAAGCAATGAAATAGAGGTCACCAAAAGCTTAAAAAATTAACTCGTATTGGTCTACTCGGGAATCTACTTTGCGACTGAGTTATACCACGCACCTGAATTCTTGAACCACTTCTTCATATCCGAGTTCATCCCAGAAGATAAACTCGATCCAGCCCAAGTTTGAGAGGAATGCATGAATTTCGTCGTTAAGTCCACACGTCTCTCGCAGGAAAGTTGAAGGGATTTTGTTGGGGAGGATTATTTTAGAAGAGTTTGCTTTATAGCGGTCTTCCTCCTCTTTGGTAACACCCTTCATAAGGTGAAAAGTAGGAGGGGCAGAAGGTTGAGCAATGGCTTTGCCTTTTTCTGCTCTGGACATTTTCTTGGGAGCCATGGGAGGAGTTTGAGAGATTTTTAGAGTTTAAGAGAATTTTGAGAGAGAGAATTTGATGTTGGAAGAGAAGTGAGGATGTTACTGTTTTATGGGGTATTTATAGCCATTTAGACTAGAAATACATTGATGAAGAGATGGAAATGGTTGGTAGTCAAATCACTTAATGGCTAAGCGGTTACCCTAATTTGCGTTCACGAATTCCAAAGTCGCGCTCGCAAATTTCAAAAATTATGAGTAACGAACAAATTTTCCTCGGGACTATGCACTACAATGGTAAAAAATTTGAATTCTTGACCAAAATTCACAGTAGAGCTAGATTCTCGTGACCATGATTTGATGTTTGACAGTCAGGTGACTTGGACTTGTAATTCACGATCGTGAATAGGTGATAGCAACCGTGAATTATGAGTCAGCAAAGATGAGGATGGAAAAATAAGTTTTGAAAATTGTGATCCATTTCACTATGCTGATGCTTAATTTATGCAATGTGTTACAGAAGAGCACAATTGCAATTAAAATTAAGGCATCTCAATTAACAAATATCAAATTTAATAAACACATATATAATAATCACAAATCCAAAAATAATAATAAACACACATAGTAATCATACATCAAATTTTCACTTTAGGGAGCTTCCATCAAACATTCTCAATTCTATCTTAACGAAGTTCAATCTTTCTCCATTGAGAGGTCTAGTGAAAATATCTGTAAGTTGATGATTTGTGTCAATAAACTCTAACACAACATCACCCTTTTGGATGATCTCTAAGAAAATGGTATCTAATATCTATGTGTTTGCTTCTAGAGTGTTGGATAGGATTCTTAGAGAGATTGATAGCACTAGTGTTATCACATTTAATAGGAATGTAATTAATCACTTTGCCAAAATCCTTCAATTGTTGTTTCATCCAAAGGACTTGGGTGCAATAACAACCTTTCAGCAACATACTCAGCTTTTGCGGTGGATAAGGCAACCGACACTTGCTTTTTACTAAACCAAGATACTAGGCATTCTCCTATAAATGGGCAAGTCCTGAAAGTGCTTTTTCTATCTAATAAATTACCCACATAATCTGCATTTGAATATCTTATAAGACTAAAGGATGAATCCCTAAGATACCATAACCCTAAGTGAATTATGTTATGTAAATACTTAAAAATTCTCTTAACAACATTTAAATGAGACTCTTTAGGAGAGGATTGGAACCTACCACACATACATACACTAAACATGATATCTGGCCTAGAAGCAGTAAGATAAAGTAAAGATTTGATCATACCTCAATATCTATTTTCGTCTACCATCTTACCTGATTCATCTTTGTCTAACTTGATGGTACCACTCATGGGGGTTTTGGCTACTTTGCAACCATCCATGCCAAACTTCTCGAGTATATCCCTCATGTATTTGGCTTGGTTGATGAAGATCCCTTCTCTATTATAGACCGAAAAAAAAACTTGAGCTCTCCCATCATGCTCATTTTGAATTCCCTAATCATACACTTAGCAAAATCCTCACAGAGAGACTCATTAATAGCACTAAAAATAATATCATCAATATAAATTTATACAATTAGTGTATCATGCTTGTGCTTTTTAACAAAGAGTGTGGTGTCCAGCTTTCCTTTTTCAAAATCATTTTTCAAAATAAATGAACTAAGCCTTTCATACTAAGCTCTTGGAGCTTGTTTTAATCCATATAAGGCTTTGTTCAATTTAAAAACTTGATTGGGAAAACAATGTGACTCAAAACTAGGAGGTTGTTCAACATAATAATTCCATTCAAAAATGCACTTTTTACATCCATTTGAAAAAGCTTAAAATTCATGTGGCATGTAAAAGCTAAAAGAATCCTAATGGCCTATAATCTTGCAATGAGGGCAAAAGTCTCATCATAATTTATGTCTTCCTCTTGGTTGTATCCCTTAGCAACCAATCCAACTTTATTTGTTGTGATAAGACCTTGCTCATCTAACTTGTTCCTAAACCCCTATTTGTAACCTACAATGGAGTGTTCTTTAGGCCTAGGGACAAGTTCCTATACCTTGTTTCTCTCAAATTGGTTGGCTTCCTCTTGCATAACAAGCACCCAAATCTCATCATCAGGAACCTCATCAATTGATTTTGGCTCAAGTTGAAGAACAAAAGCAAGATTATTATCTAAAAGATTAAGTTAAGATATAGTACTTACACCCTTACAGGTATCACAAATAATCAAATCTTTGGGGTGATCCTTGGAGAATCTCCAATCCTTAGGTAGATCTTGACTTGGCTCATCTTCTTATTGATGTTGTTCTTCCTTATCTACTCTTGATGATTCACCTTCTTCTTTATCTTTATCTTCTTTTCTTGTAGTGTCTTCCAACTCCAATTTTTTAAGGTCACCTATAAGATCATTAACAAAAATACCTTTCCCAAGATCAAGTTTACTAGATTCATCGAAAACAACATTCATAGACTCTTCAACTACCATAAAACTCTTATTAAAGACTATATAAGCCTTGCTAGAGGTGGAATAGCCTAAGAATATACCTTCATTGGTCTTGGAATCAAATTTCCAAAGATTATCCTTTGTATTCAATATATAGCACTTGCATTCAAATACTCTTAGATATGATATCTTGGATTTTCTACTATTCCATAACTCATAAGATGTTTTGTTGAGAAGGGGTCTCTTAAAAACTCTATTTGCAATATAACACAATATTAATGGCTTCGGCCCAAAAGTAATTCGGTAAAGAATACTCATTGAGCATGGTTCTAGCCATTTTCTACTAGTGTTTTATTTTTTCTCTCTACAACACCATTTTGTTGTGGTGTTTTAGGAGTTGAAAAATTATGGAACATACCATTCTCAGAATAATAGGTTTCAAAAGACTCATGTTGAAATTCTTTTCTATGGTAACTTCTTATAGAAGAAATGAAGTAACCCTTTTCATTTTGAATTCTTTTTGCAACACTTTTGAAAGAATCAAAAGTGTCATTCTTGTGAGCTAGAAAGGACACCCAAGTAAACATAGAATAATCATCAACTAGGACTAGTGCATGATGTTTTTCACCTAAACTAGCATTTTTAGTGGGTCCTATTAAGTCCATATGAATTAGTTGAAGGGGTCTAGATGAACTTACAACATTTTTAGCTTTGTGGGAGGCTTGATGTTGCTTCCCCATTTGGCAAGAACCACATGTCTTATCTTTAGTGAAATTTAGCTTAGGAAGACCTTCCACTAACTTTCCTTTAGATAGGCTTTGTAGGAGATCTATGCTTGCATGTTCAAGCCTTCTATGCCATAACCAAGCTTAATTGCTCAAGGAAATAAGAAACTTAAAAGATTGGTTAGCTAAATTGTCTAAGTCAATTGAGTAAGTATTACCTTTCCTTTCACCCTTGAAAATAACCTCATCATCCCTTAATGTGGTGACTCAGCATTCCCTAGGATCAAAGGTGACTTTATTACCTTTGTCACACAATTGACTTACGCTCAACAAATTATGTTGTAAGCCATTAATTAATAAAACATTATCAATCAACGAACAACCATTCTTACCAATGGTTCCAAAGCCAATTACCTTACCCTTGGCATTTTTACCAAATGTGACATTTCCACCCTCTTTTTCCTTCAATGTTATGAATAGCTTTCTATTTTTTATCATCTGCTTAGAACATCCACTATCCACATGCCAGTTGCTTGATTTATTAGTGGTTGCCATACTTCCCTATATAATAAAAGTGAATCACCTTTTCTTAGGTACATAAACATACTTGGGTCTTAGTAGGTTAGGAGTTGAAGGGTCCTCTAGTTTGAGGTAAGCCTTCCTAATGAAATAATGAATATTAATATGCCCAACTTCCTTGCAATAGTATCATTGGAGTTTAGATTTGTGAGTCTTTCTCCTATGCACAACCTTAATATACGTAGGAAGCCTTCTCATACTTTGGTTATGTAAGTGCATGAGTGATGAGAAGTAGTAGAGAATTGTTTGTGTTTGTGTGTGTGAGCATGCTTCTTGTTATACATGTAAGCATGATTGGCTTTCATTGAAGTAGGCCTTAAGCCATTTTGTGCTTTCTCTTTGCCTTTAGGCATTGGGAATTTAGTGTTTGGAGCACTTTTCTTCCTCATGACCTTAACACTTGAGGTTTGAAGTGTTATTAGTCTAAGAAATATAGTAGAAGGCTCTATTGAGGCCTAAACATATCTAATTAAGGGTGGCCTTTGTGATATTATTATGGTATCTAAGACTTCCTTACCGTTATGAAATATTGAGATAGAGCTTCTAAGCTCAATGACTTATCCTTTTAGGGAGTCATTCTCTTTTCTCAATGAAGCCAATGATGAAGATGATTTGGCAAGATTTTTTATAGATTTTTTGAGCTCATCATTTGATGCTCTCAATACACTTATAAGATCATTGAGGGATTTATAATCATCCTCTAATTTTAGTCATTTTTCTTGTAAGACTTCATTTGTAATTTGTATTTGTCACATCTCATAGTAAGAGCCTCTAAAAGCTTTTCATCTATCTCATCAAAATTTGAATCAAAGTGGGATGAAGTACTTACCTCATTTGGAGAGTCTTCTTATGCCATAAAGAAAATGTTGGCAACTTCTTGTTCTTCATCTTCACTTGAGCTATTGTCCCAAAAGGCTGATAAACTTTTCTTCTTCTCCTTGTCCCCTCTCTTCTTCTTCTTTATTTTCAGACAATCATATTTTGATGTGGCATTGCTTGCCATACTCATAGCAAGTGACTTTATTAAATCTTTCTCTAAGATAAGGAGTTGTCTTCTTGAAGCTTCTTCGCTCTTTTCTTCTTCTAGTTAACTCCCTAGTCCTTTTTGAGAGCATTTCTAGCTCTTCTACTTCTTTGTCACTCTCTTCATCATTAAAAGTAGTTTCTACCTCCTTCTCCTTAGTTCTTTCTTGTTTTGATTTTTCTCCTTGGCCCCTTAATTTCTTCATTTGCTCATCCTTTTGTAAGACTAACTGATGGGTTAAGAGTTTGCCTATCAACACATCCGTAGGAACCTTTCCAATCTTAGGGCTGAACTCCTGAATGCTACACACTCCTGCACCAAACTTATATAATGGAAGAGTTTTAAGGAGTTTCATGTTTACCTCATAGTTGGTGAGAGTCTTTCCAAATTTCTTCATATTTGTGACGATGGATAGAAGTCTATTCGTTGTTTTGGTGATGCTTTCATGGTCTTTCTTCATGAAGAGTTCCCATTTTGTCACGTACATCTCCAATCTACTTGATTTAACAAATGTTGTGCCTTCATGATAGTTTTCAAGAGTCTTTCAGATGGCATGAGCTATTTGGCAATGTTGCACTCTTCCAATCTCTTCCCTTGAGAGAGAGCTTAGAAGAATAGCCATTTCCCTCTTGTTCTTACCATTTGACCTCCAATGGGCTTCAACCCAATTCTTTGGAATGAGTTCTTTAATTCCATCCATTACTTTAGTGGGTGACTTCCATTCTTTGACAATTACATCCCAAAGGTTCACTACATTTGTATCAAGATAAATCTCCATCTTATACTTCCAATGAGTATAATCTGATCCATCAAAGTAGGGCTTGAGGTATGAGTGGATTCCCTCTTGTGCCTTGATCTTTGCTCACCTAATTAAGGCTTGTTTGTGAGACTAGGCTTTGATACTACTTGTTGGCCCTAGGCACCAAGAAGGGGGGGTTGAATTGATGTTTAAATAAAAATTAAAGTGAAAGATAAAGATAGAGTAGAAAAAAGACACAAAGACTTATAGTGGTTCAAGTATTAACTAACCTTACGTCCACTCTCCAATTCTTTGTAATTGGATGTTTCACTCACTCAAAATGGTGTTTCCAAGCTCACACCCAACTTTTACAGTTTGTGTTTTCAAGGCTCACACAAAAACCTCTCTTACAAGTATTTTCTAAGGCTCACATTAAAATCTCTCTTATAAGTGTTTTGTAAGGCTCACACTAAAACCTCTCTTAAGTATTTTTATAGGCACACACTAAAACCTTTTATAATTAATGTTTAATGCTCACACTAAACAATCATTTAAAGCATAAAGAAGAATTGAAAGAATGAGTAGCAAATTTGCAAGATTTTATTTACAAGTTAATGAATTCTCTTGCATTTACATATGTTTAGTGGAGTATTTATAGTCCATACCCACCAAAGAGACGTTAGACTATGAAGCTCATCAAATCTTCAAGACATGCTAGGCAGATTCTGCAAAAATTGCATGTCAGGCGAGAGTTGCAATCGCTATTGAAGATTTATGGTCGCGACATTCCAATTTCCATATGGGAGCTAAAAATTATGACATAAAACCCTGTTTGTGTCTAACCGCTAGTCTACGTGTTAGCTCCTTATTAGTCCATCAAAAAAATATAGTCATTGCATTCTAACTGCCCACAAACTTCGCGTTTGTGATCAGTCTTTGTGCAGGGCGCGACTGAGATGTGAATTCTTCTGTTTGAAGGAGAATTTTCATCTTCATGAATTGCGGTCACTACCCACAATGTCGCCTTTGCGAATTTTGTTCTTCAACAGATACTTGGGACACTTAGCACATGGTGGTTGTGGACTTGGTTCCCTCTTCAATCACTATGAAAGTCGTGGTCGTGACTAAGGAGCAACAATGACTGCGAATTCAGCTGTGACTTTGATACTTCAATCTTTGGATAAGTCGTTGCAGTGACGATGCCCATGAATCCATCTAGCTTAGTTTCACCTTATCTTCAGCTAAGTCACGATCGCGAATCACAAATCACTGACCGCGAATATGGATGAACTTTGTCTTCTTGAAGATTGTGAAATCCATCCAACTTTCAATTGAAAGTCTAACTTAATTTTGTAAAACAACACTTAATGAAAACATTAGAATTTATCAATCTCCTTTGTCAAGATTAAAAGAGGTCCAAGACTTAGGGTTAACCAACCTAGTCCAACATATGTGTAGTAAACTTTTTTGGATGTCTTAATTCTTTATACAATTGTGCCTCTCTATGCCAATTTGCATGAATTAAACATCAATATATTAAGTGGATCATAACTTAGAAAGTCAAATCCTATCTTTTCTTAGTCATTTTTCTTGCCTTGTAATTTGCAATCGCTACTTCTTGATTCACGATTGTGATTCACAAGTACTTGTCATCCGTCTGTCACACCATGAATTCGCGGTCGCTACTTTCAATCCCCACTGTGAATTTTTTCAAATTTTAAAGTTTTGACTATTAACTATGTTGGTTCCTAAGGATTTTTGTCTGTTACTAAGATATTTCGTAATTAGCAGTCGCGACTTGCTAGTCGCAGTCGCAAATCTGAGTAACTGCCATACATTTAACTTATTTGACTGCCAACTATTTGCAACCCTTCATTAAATTAATTTTTGACCATTTGTTACCATTTTAACACCATTTCCTAACCTATTTAAACCCTTGAAATAGTGTTTTAACTCACATTTACTAAGTCACTTCATCTCTTTTCATTTTTACTCTCAAAACCTTCTTCAAACTAACTTCATCTATAATGGCCCCTAAGAAAGCCTTTAGAGCATAAAAGGGAAAAACAATAGCTCAACCATCTGATCCTCCTGCCATTAACATTATGAAAGGGGTTACTAAGGAAGAGAAGGATCGGTACAAGGCTAACTCTTCTAAGATAATCGGACCGAATAAAATTCTCTCCATATTTCTCCTTGAGTCATTTAGGATCAAGGATGAGATCCATGCTTACCTTTCAAACTTAGGGTAGAATGAGTTCATTTTTTATGACTAGCCTAGTTATAAGGTTATAGTGCGAGAGTTCATGTGCACCGTAACCTTGAGTTGGAGAGTCGAATCAAGAGCAGGTCAGTATAGGTTGATATTTAGAGGCTTTGGGGAACCTTTTTTTTTTCATTACTTTTGAACAACTTTCAAATATTTTCAATCTTCAAGTTGGGGATGACATTTTATTCATTATCTCCACTCTTGACATTATTTACTCGGAGTTTTGGTCCAAAATTTCCATCGAGACCAAACACAACCCTAAGACCTCCCTAGCCAAATACATCCAATCCCTACCCAACTGGCTCCTTCATTGTATCATCACTTTCTTTGTTAATGCAAAGGGTGATGGTAATAAGAATCTCTCTCAGAAAGACCTTGCCTTCCTTTTTTGCTTGACTAAAAACAAACCAATCCAAATTGGTCACTTTTTTATGGATCAATTGATTCACATGAGTATAAAACTAAAAAGCCAATTTCTTCTTCCCTCACATGTAACTACCATCTACAATTATATGGGTGCTCTTAATGAAGAAAATAAAAAAAATTACTCATAAAGAAGTTTATGCCCTACCTTATTAATGCCAAGGCAATTCACCCTGATTCATACACTTATACCTTAGGTGCTTTTGAGGCAAAAAAGTTAAAGACTTCCTAAGCTTCAAAAAGAAAAAGGCTAGCTATCGAAGAGGGTGCTCAATCCATTCCATTTCCCCAACCTAAACCCAAAGCAAAAATCTCTCTAGCCTCCATCAACAAAAAAACTTGACAAGATGATGAGGATCATAAAAAGAAGATTTCTTCTACTCTCCCACCTCTACAGTGATTTAGTGGATCTTTAGGAGAAAGTTGGTGCTAAACTTGCCACCTTTCAGACTTTAAGGATTAGGAAGATACTCCTAAAGATGAGAATGATGAAGAGGTAGAGTAGGGTAATGAAGTTCAACGTAGAGGAGTAAATGAAGAAATTGACGATTATAAAGATGATGATAGTTCTCTAATATTCTAGTTTATTTTTAGTTTTAGACTTTTTCCTTTTATTAGCCTTACTACACCAAGAAGGGGTGTTGAATTAATGGGAGATTAAAAATTTTAGAGGAAGGGTAAGGAGATTAGATAAATAAAAAGGAGTAAAGAAATTGAACACAAGATGTTTATAGTAGTTCAGGTGTTACAAACCCTGTGTCCACTCCCTAATTCTTTAAAATTGGGTATTTCACTCAACTTAAAATGTGGTGTTTCCCAGCTCATACCAAACTTATATAATTGTGTTTTATGGCTCACACACAACCCTTACACTTTGTGTTTCTAGGCTCACATAATACCTTACTTAAGTGTTTTGGACAAGCTCACACTTCAACTTTTATAAGAGTTTTGGAAGCTTAGGCTAACTCTCAACCTAATTACAGAGGTGTTTAATACTAACACCAAACAATCAAGAATTCACAAGGAATAATAAGTTATAAATCAAATTTGTAAGATTTTGGTTACAATAAATGAAATCCTCTTGCATTTACATTTGTTTGGTTGAGTATTTATAGCCAACAAGCACGAAAGAGACGTTACTCACAAACTATGCCTAAATCTCTAAGGTAAGCTAGGCAGATTTTGCATTAAATTCCTGTTAGAAAAAAGTAGCAGTCGTGATTGGCATTTCGCTATCGCGATTTTTGAATTTATGCTGGGAAGCTTGAAATCAAGCAGAGAACCATGTTCTATGTCTAACGGCTAGTCTACGTGTCCTTCACCCATTAGTCACTCAAGAAATACAACCATTGTGTTTGGCCATCCAACTAAAAGTCGAGGTCACAATTTAATTCCATCTTAGGCACAACAGGGACCGTGAATTCTTCTATTTGGTGAGGAGGCAACCCTTTCTTGAGTCGCGATCATGACAAATGCTTCACTCTCGCCATTTTTTATATTTCAATGGTTGCCTTAGACACTTGGCATCATCTGCTTGCATACTTGCTTCCCTTCTATCTACTATGAATTTGCGGTTGCGACTTCAGACATGAACACCACCGTGAATCTCTCTGTAAGTCAATCAAGCATCCCTTGGCTGAATTACAGCTGTAAATTCATTCACGAATTCTTCTGGCCTAACTTCATCCATCTTTGTTGCAAGGTTGTGATCACGAATTATAGGTTCCTAACCACGAATTTGGATGTCTTCCTCAAAGTTAGAGATTTAGTCTTTCATCTAACTTTTAATGAAAAATTAACTTATATACTGCAAAAACAACACTTGAATAAAACATTAAAACTAATCAATCTCCATTGTCAAGATTAAAATGGACTTATGACTTAGGTTTGACCAATCTAGTCCAATAATCTCTCTTTTTTTATTTTGACAACTTAGATTGATTTTACTTAAAGAAAATGAATTTCATGAAGTTGGAATGGTCAATGATTTTAAAAACTGGTTGATCAACTAATCAAAGAATTGTAAGTTTGAAAAAGGAATGCTTTTGTTGCTATGTCTCCCCCTCAACTTATGCATATTACTATTCTCTCCCCCTTTGGCAAGATCAAAAAGAAGATAAAGTTTAAGGATTGAATGAGGTGTATAAATTGAGATAGAATAACCACAAAGATAGGTATAAGAGTTAAATAAGTGCAATCACATAACATATGGATCAATCAATTGCAAAGGATAAAAAAAACAAACATCTTTATATATTTATAAATTGTGTGATCACAACCTTTACATAAATAAAGAAATAAAGGAAAAAATTTCTAACTAGTAACAAGCTCAAAAATTGGAGAACTATCATGGTCTCCAGAAATGTCAATTGTTTCATATGCTCCTCCACCTTGAGCTTCATCGCCTTCAACATCTTCACCATCCTCTTCTTCAGGTGTGTCCTCCTAATCCTTAAAGTTTGGGAGGTGGCAAGGGGTAGCACTAACTTTCTTCTAAACATCCACCAAATCACTATGGAGGTGGGAGAGTAAGAGAAATCTTCTCTTTATCATCCTTATCATCTTGTCAAGCTTCTTGTTGATGGAGGCAATAGAGATTTTGGCTTTGGGTTTAGGTTGGGGAGGTGGAATGGATTGAGCCCCTTCTTCAATAATTGGCCTCCTTCTTTTAGAGGCTTGGGAAGTCTATAACTTCTTTACCCCAAAAGCACCCAAGGTACAAGTGTATGAATTAGGTTGAATTGCCTTGTCGTTAATGAGGTAGGGCAGGTCTAGAAAGTTATGCGATGGTGTAAACTTCTTAGTGAGGAATTTTTCATTTTCCTCATTAAGAGCACCAATATAATGGTAGATGGCAGTAACATGTAAAGGAAGAAGAAATTGACTCTTTAGCTTTATACTCATGTGAATCAATTGATCCATAAGGTAGTGACCAATTTGAATTGGTTTATTCTTAGTCAAGCATAAAAGTAAGGCAAGATCTTTTTGAAAGATCTCTTTGTTACCATCACCTTTTGCATTAATAGGGAAGGTGATGATATAATGAAAAAGCCAGTTAAGTTGGGTTCAGATGTATTTGGCTAGGGAGGTCTTAGGGTCATGTTTGGTCTCGATGGAAATTTTGGGCCAAAACTCAGAATAGATAATGTCAATGGCGGAGATGAAGAATAGAATGTCATCCTAACTTGATGGTTGAAAATATTTGAAAGTTGCTCAAAGATAATGTAAAAAGGATCCATAAAGACTTGGCATACTAACCCATATTGTCCTGCACATGATTCTGCTCTCCAACTCAAAGTCACGGTGCATATAAACTCTCACACTATCTCCTCATATTCAGGCTTATCATGAAAAATAAACTCGTTCCACCCCCAAATTCAATAGATAGGCATGGATCTTATCCTTGATCCCAAGTGACTTAAGGAGAAATGTGGAAGGGATTTTGTTTGGTTGGATTATCTTGGAAGAGTTTGCCTTGTATTGATCCTTCTCATCCTTAGTGATCCTTTTCATCATGTGTAGATTAGGAGGACCAGATGGTTATGTTATAGCTTTGCCTTTTTATGCTCTTGAGCCTTTCTTGGGGTCTATTATAGATAAGAGAGAGTTGAAAGAAGATTTAGAGAATAGGAATGAAGAGGGATGATGTGTTTTAGGAAGAGTGAGTTAAAACACTATTTCAAAGGTTTAAATAGGTCAAGAAAGGGTGTAAAAATGGTAACAAATGGTAAACAATTCTTTTAATAAAGGGTTACAAATGGTTGGCAATCCAATTAGTTAAATGCATGGTAGTTACTCAAATTTGCTACTACAATAAGAAAGTTATGATCGCTAATTACAAAATATTTGAGTAACGGATAAAAAATTCTTAGGAAACGATGTGGTCAATGGTCAAAAATTTTGAAATTCAAATAAATTTATGGTGGGGAAGGAAAGTAGGGACCACAAATTAATGGTTTGACAGACGAATGACAAGTACCTATAAATTACAACAGTGAATCAAGAAATAGTGATCGTGAATTACAAGGCAGAAAGATGACTAAGAAAAGATAAGATTTGATCATTCTATGTTGTGATCCACTTAATATATTGATGCTTAATTCATGCAAATTGGCATAAAGATGCACAATTGCATAAAGAAGTAAGATATTCAAAGAATTAAACAATACATACATCACATATAACAATCAATTAATAAAGAATAATGCATCACACAATGAGTATTCTAAAAGATCCAATTTTCACTTTAGGGAGCTTCCATCAAACATTTCCAACTCTCTCTTCATGAAGTTTAACCTTTCTTCATTGAGAGGTTTAGTGAAAATATCTACAAATTGATGGTTAGTGTCTATAAATTCCAACACTACATTACCACTTTGGACATGATCTCTAAGAAAATGATGCCTAATGTGTATATGTTTGCTTCTAAAGTGTTGGATGGGATTCTTTGAAAGATTTATTGCACTAGTGCTGTCATATTTGATGGGAATGTCATCAACAATTTTGTCATATTCCTTTAATTATTGTTTCATCCAAAAGACTTGGGTGTAATATAAATTTGCAACTACATATTCTGTTTCGGCGATGGATAAGCCAATCAAAACTTACTTCTTACTAAACTAAGACACTAAGCATTTTTCCATGAATTGGCAAGTTCTTGAAATGCTTCTTCTATCTAGAAGACTACTGGCATAATTTGCATCTGAATAACTTATAAGACTAAAGATGAATCTCAAGGATACTATAAACTTAGATGTAATGTGCCATATAGATATTTGAAGATCCTTTTAACAACATTAAAATTAGATGCTTTAGGGCAAGATTGAAATCTAGCACACGTGCATACACTAAATATTATATCAGATCAAGAAGTAGTAAGATAGAGTAGAAAGCTAATCATACCTCGATATCTCTTCTTGTTAACCTACTTACTTGATTCATCTTTGTCTAACTTGATGGTGGTAGTCATTAGTGTCTTTGCTACGTTGCATCCTTTCATGCCAAATTTCTTGAGTATGTCCTCTGTGTATTTGGTTTGGTTGATGAAAATCCCTTCTTTGGTTTGCTTGATTTGTAGCCTAAGGAAAATTTTGAGCTCTCTCATCATGCTCATCTCAAATTCCCTAGTCATACACTTGGCAAAATCCTTATAAAGAGATTCATCAGTAGCACCAAAAATTATATCATCAACATATATTTGCACAATTAGTGTATCATGATTATGCTTTTTTTACAAACAAGGTTGTGTCAACCTTCTCTTTTTCAAAATCATTTTTCAAAGGGAATGAACTTAGCCTTTCATACCAAGCTTTTGAAGCTTGTTTCAAACCATGCAAGGCTCTATTCAACTTAAAAATGTGATTTGGAAATATATGAGATCAAAACCAGGAGGTTGTTCAACATAAACTTCCTCCTCAATGATTCTATTTAAAAATGTACTTTTAACATCCATTTTGGAAAAGTTTGAAATTCATGTGACATGCATATGCTAAAAGAAATGGCCTATAATCTTGCTACGAGGGGCATAAGTTTCATTATAGTCAATGCCTTCTTTTTAGTTGTAACACTTAGCAACCAATCTAGCTTTGTTTCTAGTGATGAATCCTTGCTCATCCAACTTATTCCTAAACACTCATTTGCAACCTACAACTAGATGTTCCTTAGGCCTAGGAACAAGTTCCCATACATTGCTTCTCTCAAATTGGTTGAGTTCCTCTTGCATAGCAATCACCCAACTCTCATCATCAAGAGCCTCATCAATAGATTTTGGTTCAAATTGAGAAATAAAAGCAAGATTATTATTTAAATTATTAAATTGAGATCTAGTTCTTACACCTTTGGATGTATCACCAATGATTAGGTCCTTTGGGTAATGCTTAGAGAATCTCTAATCCTTGGGAAGATCTTGATTTAGGGTTTCTACTGATTGATGTTGAGGTTCCACTTCATCTCTTGATGACTTCCCCTCATCATGATCTTTTTAAATACCTCTTGTGGTTGACTCTAACTTTAATTTCTCAAATTCATAATGTTTTTTGCTTTGAAAGAAGATTGATGTTGTTTTCTCATTTGGCATGAGCCACATGTCTTATCTCTAGAGAACTTTAACTTGGAAAGACCTTCCACTAGCTTTCCTTTTGATAAGTTTTGTAATAGCTTCATGCTAGTATGTCCAAGTCATTTATACCAAAGCCATGCTTCATTGCTAAGAGACATAAGACACTTAAAGGATTGATTAGCCAAATTGTCTAAGTCAATTAGGTAGGTATTGCCCTTCCTTCTCTATACAACTACAAAAGTCACGGTCACAACTAAGAACGCAAACATCACCGTGAATCACTCTGTATGATATTCACGTCTTCCTTAGTTAGATTACGACTGTGATTTGCTTCGCGAATTCATCTAGTCCAAATTCATCCACCCTTATTGTAAGGTCATGGTTGCAATTTAGAAGTTCTTGACCACAAATTTGGATGCCTTACTCAATGTTAAAGATTTAAACTTTCATCCAATTTTTAATGCAAACCTAACTTAAAGATTGCAAAGACAACACTTAAACAAGATGTTATTACCTATCAATCTTCATTGTCAAGATTAAAAGAGGCCTTTCACTTGCATTTGACCAACTTAGTCTAACAATCTCCTCATTTTTAATTTTGACAACTTAGATTGATTTTACTAAAGAAAATGAATTGCATAAGTGTGAAGTTGAGATGGTTTACATTTTTAACAGAATATTTGTTGAGCAATTAATTTTATTAAAGATTTACATGTTGGATAGGATTGCTCCCCCTCAATTTATACTTCCCTTGATAAGATGTCATGCCAATTCTTTTACTACCATTTCTTTCTCCTTTGGTAATATAAAAAAAAGAGTATAATTTTAAAAATTAAGTAAAAATTCATAGGTGACAAATACATAAAGCATAAATTAGGATAAAAAAGCAATCACACATCATAAATAAGTACATAAAATGAAAATTGTAAACAATTTTATTTATATAAACAAAGAGATGTGGGTCATAGACTTATAAAGGAAATAAAGTAAACAAAAGAAAAGAAAATACTATAAGCCTAAAAAAAGGAACACTAAAAGATTGGAGAGTTATCATCATCTCCAGAATCAATAATTTCTTCATCTGCACCTCCTTCTTGTTCTTCATCCCCTTCCTTTACGTATTGATCGTCTTCTTCTTCTGGAGTATCCTCTAAATCTTCAAAATCAGGGAGGTAGCAAGGAGTAGCACCCACCTTCTCTTGAAGATCCACTAAGTCACTATAGAGATGGAAAAGTAGAAGAAATCTTTTTTTTATCATCCTCATAACTTTATCTAATTTCTTATTTATTGAGGATAAAGAGATGATAGAGGATTTGTTTTTGGGTTTGGGCTAGGGAGGTGGAATTGATTGAGTACCCTCTTCTATGACAAGCCTCTTCCTCTTTGAGGTTTGAGAGGTTTCTACTTTCTTCGCCCCAAAAAAACCCAAGGTATAGGTATAAGAATCTGGTTATATAGCCTTCACATTGATTACATAAGGTAAGTAAGGGAAGTTGTGGGACGACAAGAACTTTGTGAGGAATTTTTCATTTTCCTCATTGAGTGCTCCCACATATTTATAAATTGTTGTGATAAGAAAGGGTAAAAGAAATTGACTCTTTGGCTTGGTACTCATGTGAATCAATTGATCCACAAGGTATCAGCCGGTTTGGATGAGTTTATTTTTGGTTAAATAGAAAAGAAAGGCTTGGTACTTTTAAGAGACCTTTTCATTTCCATCACCTATTGCATTCATAGAAAAAGTGATGATGCAGTGAAGAAACTAATTAGGAAGGGTTCAAATATATTTGGCTAGAGATGTTTTTGGGTCATGTTTGGTTTCAATGGATATCTCAGACTAAAAATTATGAGTAATAATATCAAGTGCAAAGATGATGAAAGGAATATCATCTTTCACTTCTAAATTAAAAAGGTTGGAAAGTTGTTCAAAGGTGATATAGAAAAAATCCCCAAAAGCCCCGAAAATCAACCTATAATGACCTACTCTAAACTCAGCTCTACAGCTTAAAGTGACCATGTACATAAATTCCCTAACGATTTCTTCATAGTAGAGTTCATCTCGAAAGATAAACTCATTCTAATCCAGGTTGGATAGTAGGCATGAATTTCATCCTTGATTCTTAAGGATTCAAGGAGAAAGGTTGAAGGAATCTTATTGGGTCGGATAATTTTGGATGAGTTGGCTTTGTAGCAGTCCTTTTCTTTTTTGGGAATCCCTTTCATCAAGTGAAGGGCAAGAAGACCAAAGGGTTAGGCTATGCCCTTGCCTTTCTTTACTTTAGAAAGCTTTTTAGGTGCCATTAGAAGAGAGTGAAGATTGTAGAAGTATAAGATAAGAGAATGAAGATAGATGAAGAGATTGTGTAAAAGTGAGATGGAACACTATTAAAAAGGGTTGAAATAGGAAAAAAAAAAACGTGTGCAAAAATGGTAACAAATGATAAAATTTATAATGAATGAGGGAGTGTCATCGGTTGATAGTCAAATCAGTTAATGCATGGTAGTTACTCTAATTCGCGACAGCGAACCTCAAGTCACGACCACTAATTACAAAAAAATTGAGTAATAGACAAAAATTTCTTAAAAATCAAAGGAGTCAATGGTCAAAACTTTTAAATTTTGAAAAAGTTTACAATGGAGAATTGAAATAGAGACCACAAAATTGACGTGTGACAGTAAGTTTGACAAGTGCCTACAAATTGTGACTGCAAAATGAAAGTAGCAATCGCGAATTACGAGGCAAGAAAAGAAATCATAAAGAGATAAGAATTGACTTTCCTAATTGTGATCCACTTAATGTATTAAGCTTAATTCATGCAAATTGGCATAGAGAAACACATTTGCAAAAAGAATTTAGATATCTAAAGAAGTATAGTACACATTCATCAAATATAGCAATCAATCACTCAAAATAACACATTAAATGAAGAACATTCTAAAAGATCTGATTTTCACTCTAGGGAACTTCTATAAACCATTTCCAGCTCTTTTTTAATGAAGTTCATCCTTTCTTCATTGATGGATTTAGTGAAAATTTGTGCAAATTGATAATTAGTGTCAATAAACTCCAACACTAAACCATCATTTTGGACATGATCTCTAAGAAAGTGATGCCTATTGTCAATGTGTTTACTCCTAAAGTGTTGGATGTGATTCTTTAAAAGATTTATTACCCTTACGTTATCACATTTGATGGGAATGTGATCAACATTTTGCCACCATCCTTTAATTATTGTTTCATCCAAAGAACTTAAGTGCAACAACAACCAACAACCACATATTCTGCTTTGGCTATAGATAAAGCCAAAACTTGCTTCTTACTAAACCAGAAGACTAAGCATTCTCTTATAAATTAGTAAGTTTAGAAGTGTTTTTTCTATCTAGTAAGCTACTGGCATAATCCGCATATGAATATCCTATAAGGCTAAAGGATAAATTTCTAGGATACCATAAACCTAAATACAATGTATCATATAAATACTTAAGAATCCATTTAAAAGCATTAAGATGTGATTCTTTAGGGCATGATTGAAATTTATCACATATGCATATACTAAACATGATATCAGGTTTAGAGGTAGTGAGATAGAGTATAGAACTAATCATACCTCTATATCTCTCATCATCAACAGACTTACCTGATTCATTTTTGTCTAGTTTGATGGTAGCACTTATTGGTATCTTTATTACTTTACATCCTTCCATGCCAAATTTCTTGAGTATATTCTTTGCATACTTGGCTTGGTTGATGAATTTTCCCTCTTTGGTTTGCTTGATTTGTAGGCTAAGAAAGAACTTAAGCTCGCTCATCATGCTCATCTCAAATTTAGTCATACACTTATCAAAATCAACATTATTTGCCTTGAATAAGGATAGATGTTGCTTTCCCATCTGGCATGATCCACATGTCTTGTCCTTTGAAAACTTTAGCTAGGGAAGACCTTTCACAAGCTTTCCTTTTGATATGTTTTATAAGAGCTCCATGCTAGCATGACAAAGTCTTCTATGCCAAAGCCAAGCTTTATTGCTAAGTGACACAAGACACTTGAAAGATTGGTTAGCCAAATTGTTTAAATCAATTCGTTAGGTATTGCCCTTCCTTTCACCCTTAAAGACTACCTTTTTCTCCTAGTAACTCAACATTATTTAGGATCAAAGGTGACTTTGTTACCTTTATCACATAATTAACTTACATTAATCAAATTATGTTATAAACCAATTACAAGTATAACATCATTAATAAGAGAACAACCATACTTACCAATTGTTCCAATGCCAATCACCTTACCCTTAGCATTATTTCCAAAAGTGACATTGCCACCTTCCTTCTCTTTTATGGCCATGAATAGCTTTTTGATACCTGTCATAAGCTTTGAGCATCCACTATCCACATGCCAATCACTGACTTCATCGGTGGTTGCCACGCAATCCTACACAACATAAACAAACCACTTTTATTTAGGTACCCAAACATACTTGGGTCTTAGGGGGTTAGGCTTAAAAGGGTCCTTCAATTTTAGATGAGCTTTCTTAATATAACAATGAATATTTATATGACCAAACTTCATGCAATAATGATAATGGAGTTTAGACTTGTGAGTCTTCCTCCTATACATAGCTTTGGTATAAGTAGGGGTACTTCTCCTACCATGATGATGTGAGTATGGGCATGTGCATGAATGGTTAAGAGTAGAAGAGAACTTTCTGTGTGTATTGGCATGAGCATGTTTCTTGGTGTAGATGTATGCATGGTTAGCCCTTTTTGGCATAGGCTTTGAGCCTTGATGTGCCTTCTCTTTGCCCTTGGGCATTGGTGTCTTAGTCCTATGAGCACTCTTCCTCCTTACTACCTTAATACTAAATGTTTGAGATGTTGAAGCTTTAATGAAAGTGGTGAGAAGGGGATTAGATGATGATGAAGCTTCATTGAAGCTAAGACCATGTCTAACTAGTGGGGATCTTTGAGATACAATTAATGTATGTAATGTTTCCTTCCCTTTATAAAACTTAGAAATAGAGTTTCTAAGCTCAATTACCTCTCCTTTCAAGGTATCATTTTCCTTTCTTAAGAAATTTAAAGAGGATAAAGACTTAGAAAGACTCTTTATAGACTTTTTGAGTTCTTTATTAGAAGTCCTTAACTCACTTACAAGATCATTTAGGGGTTTATATTTTTAAAGCATTTTTTCTTGTAAGTTTTCATTTGTGACTTGTATTTGTCACACCTTAAGGTAAAAGCTTCCAAGAGCTTATCATCTATATCATTTAATGCATCAAAGTTTTAACAAGAATGGGGTGAAAAGCTTACATTATTTAAAGAGTCATCTTGTGCCATGAAGCATAAATTTACCTCCTCCTCATCTTCATCCTCTTCACTTGAGCTATCATCCTAATTAGCTTTGAAGCTCTTCTTCTTTTCCTTATCCCCTTTCTTCTTCTTTTTCAACTTGGGACAATCATACTTGATGTGGCCTTGTTTTCCACACTCATAGCATGTTACCTCACCCATTCTTTCTTTGAGGATGAGAGTTATTTTCTTGAAGTTTCTTCTATCTTTTTTTCTTCTTATCAACTCTTTTGTTCTTCTAGAAAGCATGGCCAACTCCTCCTCTTCTTTATCACTATCTTTCTCACTTGAAATAGCCTCTACTTTTTTGTCTTTAGATGAAGATTTAAGAGTTAAGGTCTTCTTCTCTACTTTGTCATTCTTATCCCCTTGCTGTCATCATCTTCATCTCCTCATCTTTTTTCAAGGCTTGCTCATGAGTTAGAAGCTTTCCTATGAGGACATCAGTTTACACCTTTTTAATTTCTAGATTTAATTCTTAGATGCTGCAAACCCTGACACCAAATTTCTCAAGAGGTAAAAATTTAAGTATTTTTAAGTTAACCTCATGATTGGTTAGTATCCTTTTGAGTTTCTTCATGTTTGTGACAATCGATAGGAGTCTATTCATCATATCTGTG
The DNA here is from genome assembly GCA_949677035.1 of Omphalea diandra. Classification (NCBI taxonomy): domain Eukaryota; kingdom Viridiplantae; phylum Streptophyta; class Magnoliopsida; order Malpighiales; family Euphorbiaceae; genus Omphalea; species Omphalea diandra. The sequence continues at coordinate 4,734 of CATIWR010623286.1, read as the reverse complement.
ATGCTTTCATTATCCTTAATCATGAACAACTCCCATTCTATCAAATAGAATTTTCAATTTATTGGACTTCACCAATGTTGTGCCTTCATGGTAGTTCTCCAAAGCTTTCCATATTCCATGGGTTGTGATGCAAGATTGAACCCTCTATATTTCTTCCCTTTACAGAAAACTAAGAAGGATTATCATTGCCCTCTTGTTCTTTTCATTTTATCTCTTGTGAGCTTCAACCTATTTTTTCCTTGGAATCAATTCTTCACTTCCATCAACCACCTTTGTAGGTGGCTTCTACTCTTTTGCCACAATGTCCCAAAGATCTATCACATCATTGTCCAAGTATATCTCTATCCTATATTTCCAATGCATATAGTCAGATTCATCAAAATAAGGCTTGAGATAGGTGTGGATTCCTTCTTATGCCACTGATCTTTTCTCACACAATTAAGGCTTGAATTAAGACTTAGCTCTGATACCATTTGTTGGCCCTTGAGCACTAAGAAAGGGGAGCTGAATTGGTGGGAATCTAAAAAAAAAATTTGGAGGGAAGATAAAGTGTTTGGAGATTAGAAGATAAGTAGAAAGAAAGAACACACAATTTATAGTGGTTCGGGTGTTAATGAACCCTACGTCCACTTCTCAATTCTTCACAATTGGGTGTTTCACTAACTCAAAGTGGTATTTCCAAGCTCACACCTAACTTGTACAATGTGTTTTAACGGTTCACACACAACCCTACAATTTATGTTTCAAGGCTCACACAAAAGCCTTACATAAGTGTTTTTTATAAAGGCTCACACTTTAACCTAATATAAGAGTTATGACAACTAGGCTAACTCTCAAACCATATTACAATGGTGTTTAATGCTTACACCTAACAATAATAACTAACATATAAATAGTAAGAAGTTGTGAAGTAAATTACAAGAATTTGGCTATAATCAATGATATTCTCTTGCATTCATGTCTATGTAGTGGGGTATTTACAGGCAATAACCACTAAAAAGATGTTACTAACAAACTATGCCTAAATCTCTAAGGTAAGCTAGGCAGATTTTGTATTAAATGCCTGTCAGACTGAATTCACGGTCGTGACTGGCATTTCATGAGCACAAATTTCCAATTTGCACTAGAAAGATAGAAATCGTGATAGAGAACCCTGTTTTGTGCCTAACAACTAGTCCACATGGCGTGCTGCTATTGGTGTTCTAAAAAATATAGTCGTTGAGTTTGTCTAACCAACCAAAATTCGCAGTCGCGATTAAGATCCTCCTTAGAAGCGAAAGTGATCATGAATCCTTTTGTTTAGTGAGGAAAAATTACTTCCATGGGTCACAGTCTCCACAGGTTTTTCGCCCTCGCAAATTTTGATATCCTAACTATAACGACCATTTTCATTTGTAAATCATGGCATTCATGTCCAAAAATACATATACATAAAGGTTTATTCATCATTCATACGCAATCCAACATGTATTTAATGTACATATATGTTAACTAATGTTCAAGACTAGTGACTATAAACTAGTTCCCATCAAGATATATGTACATGACATAAGGAGAGAGAGAGTTGAAATTTAGCCGACAACTTGTGGTCCATGTGTCTCTATCAAAACTTTACACACTAAAGTATCCAAACTCTATGATTCAGTATTTGAAAAACATAATTGCGATTTGGTGGTCGCCACTCAATGAATAAAAACAATAATCAGATTCTTATGGAACAACCAATGATCAAATATCATCAGGATACATTTCAAGTATAACAATTGACTATGCAAGTGTAAGTGCAATAAATTGATTTTTGTCGTGGCCTTGTAAGACAAACACTAATGTCAGGAATTCATGTGATTCAAGTGATATCTGATTTTGCTGGCAAGCATATAACAAGTGAATTATATGATCAATAACATATGCCAATAGCACATATTGGTCCTTTTTTCCAAGTGATTTGCAAGTGTTTGACAAGTCGATCACAACATCTTTTTAGTTCCATATACAAGTGTTCATTCACAATGGTATACCAAGTAATCATTACAAGCATATAATTCTCACTTGACTTGTATTCATATGTAAAAGGTAACAATTTAATCACATATACATGTAATAGAACATAATCACATCATAAAATTATCACCCATACACATTAAAATTTAATTATGGTTTTTACTCACCTTTTGATGTGACCAACCTTTAAGGTAGGTTTGGTTCTCTCTCTAGGGCTTCCTCAAAGTGTTGAGATCCTAACATTTGATACATTTATGGTTATAAGTATGTCAAAATGATTATGAATGTTTGGTATATAACCATGACATGATCCACTCAAGTGGACCGAGTGTTTGTGCATAGTTTCCTTATATGGCAGTTTGACCTTGCTATACTCTAATAGAAATAACTCTAGATATACTTATCCAAATGACTTGATTCTTTTTTTTCAAATAAACTAGACACATAATACTATGACATAGTGAAATTTCATATCAACATAAGACATATAGAAAATTTGGTGAATTTTTGAATTTTGCCCTATTTCAATGTATCTTAGTCTGAGTAGGTCTTATATTCTTGGGTATATCTCAAATTGTACAAATCCAATTGAAAAACTAATCTCCCAGAAGTTACAAAACATATCAAGGAACATTTTTCATATTTTACTCATTGTCTAATTCAATTTATAAAGTCACCAAAATAAATTACCAATCTCAAGGTAAGCATGTTTTGAAAATGGTGACAATTAGTCATAATGAAAGGCTAATATCTCAACAACTATGTTAAATTTGGCAAAAATATTTCACATAAATGTAGATTAGACACAAATATACAACTTTCAAGTTTGTCACATCATAAAATTAAGAATATGTAGCCATCAAATGCTTAGAAAATAGAATTATAAGACTGGTGAGATTTCATTTGGTTCAGGGTCAGTCACAATCAATGAGCCATATCTCTTTCCACATAACAAATGAATCAAAACTGCATTATAGGAATTTATAGGGGATACAACCCTACAAATTTCATGTTTTTCACTTTTGTCTAAATCAGAACATAAGATCATCAAAATATAAGAAAATAGAAAGATTGAGGTGATTTCGATTGGTTGTGAACCAACCCCAATGAAGGAGCCATATCTCCTCACACACATCAAATTAAGTAAAAATGTTTTACATGCATTTAGATGGGTTTTACAACTTTCATATTTTGTACTTTCCCTAATTCTTCTTCTAGGATTACGAAATCATGGGTACACAATTTTGTTCTAACAACAAAACCAACACAATCAGCTCTTGTTTCTCTTGAGTTTCAACTTTAATACATGAGCTCTACCTTAAATACTACATAATTCTTACTAACCATGCATGATTAATATGTCATAAGGTACTAATTTCATGTGAGAAGAAGATAAATTAACTTACCTTTTTTTTAGAACGAGAAAAGCTTAGGATTCCTTCCTAGGTAACTCACTCTTCTCTCTATTCTTCTTCTTCTTCTTCTTCTTCTTTTTCTTCTTTTCTTTCTTTCTTCCTTAGCTCTCTCTTTCTTCTACTGCCCTTCACGTTTAACCTCTCTATTCTAATCCTAAAGGATGAAAAATTCCACTTGTAAACCTTTTGTAACAAGACAAAATCATGGTGTCTAATTTCCATTGGTTGGAAGTTTGTTTTCCTCTTTTAATCCCTTTTCTTCACTCCTTCAACACCTCCATCCATCTCCTAATCCCCATATGTTTCTTATACTTTTAAATAAGCTCTAAAACACCATTGTTTATGATGCTATAACATGCACACAACACAAGATAATTTGCCATGCAACTATACAAAAATTACATATATGTTCAAGTGTCCCAAATGCAGTGGTGTAAGTGTCATCATCGTGCTTATCCAATTCGCATATCTAAATGATCATTTATCCAATGCTTATATTCATGTAAGATTGCAAATCATTTATGCAATGAATAGGTTCATGTAAGAATGCTAATGAATGTGGAAAAAGATGTTACACCAATTGTCATCTTGGACACTTGGCATGTTATGGTCACAGACTTGGTTCCCTTCATATAGCCACAAAAGTCATGGTCATGACTAAGAATGCAAAAGTCACCGTGAATCACTCTATATGATATTTGTGTCTTCTTTGGCTAAATTGTGGCTATGATTTGCTCCGCGAATTCATCTGGTCTAAGTTTCATCCATCCTTGTTGCAAGATCACGATCATGATTTAGAAGTTCTTAACCACAAATTTGGATGTCTTACTCAATGTTAGAGATTTAGACGTCCATCCAACTTTCAATGCAAACCCAAGTTAAAAACTGCAAAGACAACACTTAAACAAGATGTCAATATTTATTAATCTTCATTGTCAAGATCAAAAGAGACCTCTAACTTAGGTTTGACTAACCTAGTCCAACAAAAAGTATTTAATAAAAAATCATCATCCTTAGTTTATCATAATTTACCTTTGCCTGATAAATCGTTGATCAATGATACTAACAATCGTTTGTTAATTGAAGAATTAAATTACAATATTCAAGATTTAAAATTTAAATATAATCCGTAACAGAACAACGCCCATAGTAAAAGTTAATAAAAACGATGAACAAATTGATATGATAAAAATACCAAAAAATGGTATTAATTACACATTATGTCGACCCAATAAAACAAATAATTTTGTAATATATCTTGATATAACAGAAAACTATATTAATTATATATATATATATATATATATATATATATATA
>CATIWR010623244.1:0-21500 GCA_949677035.1 Omphalea diandra | reverse complement strand
ATATATATATATATATATATATATATATATGTATGTATGTGTGTGTGTGTATAATGTATGTATGTATGTGTGTGTGTATATATATATATATATATATATATATATATATATATATATTTATGTATGTATGTGTGTGTATAATGTATTTATGTATGTGTATGTGTATATATGTATGTATGTATGTGTGTGTATAATGTATGTATGTATGTGTGTGTGTATATATGTATGTATGTATGTGTGTGTATAATGTATGTATGTATGTGTGTGTGTATATATATATATATATATATATATATAAGAGAGAAAGAGCAAAAGCACAAAGAAAGCTAAAATAAATAAAAAAAAAAGGGTTTTTAGGGTACATGTAGGAGTTTGAAGAACTCCTTGTTCCTTTAAAAAAAAAATATGACTGTTGGAAGCATTCAATGGCTGTTGTGAATGAAACAATAGTTGTTAGACATGACTGTTAGCTAGATCAGTTATGTGTTCTTCATTTGACGATGGTTGTTGCTCGCAACGCCCATTGGGTGAAGAACAATGCTCATTATAAATGTACAATGATAATAGGGGTACATAAAAACATAGTTGCAAATTATGAACAACACAATGGTCATTGGAAGATTTGTAACATTGTTGGCCATGTTTTCCATGGCAAAAACAAGTTCAAAATAGATTTTTCAAATGAGCAAACATTTTCAAAACTAAGTTGATGTAAATTATTTATCAAACTTAATGATATAGTCATGAATTTGATTAATAAAGGGACATTTGATAAAGACAAAACACAATAAAAAACTGTAGCTTATAGAATCTAAAGAATTTAATTGAAATCAATTCACATTATTCTTCACCAAGCAATCAATCAATAAAGATTATGCATGAATTAACAAGGATGAAAGAGAAGAATTTGTTGATGTAACTCAATGTACCTCCATCAATCATTCCAAGTTCTCTTTTGATGAATTGCATCCTTTCATCACAAAGAGATTTGGTAAAATATCTGCCAATTGGCAGTTAGTATCAACAAATTTTAACACAACATAATCATTATTAACATGATCCCTTAGAAAGTGATGTCTTATATCTATATGCTTACTCCTAGAATGCTGAATGGAATTCCTAGACAAGTTGATGGCACTAGTGTTATCACATTTGATGGCCACTTAATTTACAATAATCTTGTACTCAAGACGTTGTTGCTTCATCCATAGGATTTGAGCACAACAAAGGCTTGCTACCATATACTCAACTTCAGCAGTGGATAAAACAACTAATTTTTGCTTTTTGCTACTCTAAGATACTAAAATTTCACTTAGTAATTGACATGTGTCTGGAGGACTTTTTCTATCTAAGATATATCCAACAAAATTAACACCTGAAAATGCATTCAACTCAAATGAAGAACTCTTAGGATACCAAAGTCCTAAGTTGGGAGTACCATTAAGGTATTTGAGTATGTGTTTTACAACATGCAAGTGAGACTCCTTGGGATTATACTGATATCTCGCACATAAGCACACACTAAACATGATATTAGGCAAGATTCAGCTAGATAGAGAAGATTGCCAATCATACCTCTATACAACTTTTGATCCACAACCTTACCATGTTCATCTATGCTTAGTTTGATGTTGGTGCTCATTGGAGTTTTATAAGGTTTGTGGTTCTCTATGCCAAATCTTTTGATTAGTTCTCTTCTGTATTTGGCTTGGTTGATGAAAATTCTTCCATTTTCTTATTTGATTTGTAATCTAAGAAAGAACTTAGTTCTCCCATCATACTCATCTCAAATTCACTTTTCATTACTTTAGAGAAATCTTCACACAAGCAAACATTAGTGACACCAAAAATAATATCATCTGCATATATTTACTCAAGCAATAAGTGTTCATTCTCTCTTTAGAGAAGAGTGTTGTGTCTACAACCTTTTGGAAAACCCTTTCTTTACACAAAAGTTGTTCAACCTTTCATACCAAGCTGTTCAAGCTTCCTTCAAGCCATATAAGGCTTTGGTGAGCTTGAACACATGGTTAGGAAAGCAATGACTTTCAAAACTAGGGGGTTATTTAACATACACTTCTTATTAATGTAGCCATTAAGGAAAACACTTTTGACATCCATTTGATATAATTTAAAATTCATATGAGAAACAAATGCAAGAAAAATCCTAATGGCATCCAACCTTGCTACAAGGGCAAATGTTTCATCAAAGTCAATTCCCTCTTCTTAGTTATAGTTTTTGGCTAGTAACTAAGCCTTGTTTCTAACTATGGTTCCATGCTTATCAAGCTTATTCTTAAAGACCCATTTGGTTCCAATAATGAATGTTTTTTAAGTCTAGGAACTAAGGTCCATACTTTGTTCCTTTCAAGCTGATTAAGTTCATTTTGCATAGCAAGAACCCATTTATAGTCTCATTCTCAATAAGGGAAATAAAAGCAAGATTGGTATATGCATTTCTAAAAGATGATCTAGTTGTTATCGGACTTGATGGATCACCTTTGATGAGATCTTTTGGATGATGTTTCTTGAAGACCCAATCCTTTCCAGCCGAGTTTGCTCTTCATTTAGAGTAGGAAGGGGTTGATCTGAATTTTCTTCACTCCTTATTTCTTGTCGCTTGTCCACTTTTTTTCCTTCTTTCTAATATTCAGCTCATTCATAGGACCTACAAGATCATCAACATCTTCTTCTTTTCTTGAGGAAGTGGGATTGGATTCATAAAAAACAACATGCATAGACTCTTCAATAATAAGAGTTCACTTGTTGAAGACTTTATACCCTTTGCTAGTTATAGAGTTTCCAAGGAAAATTCCTTCATTGGATTTAGAGTCAAATTTGCTAAGGTTGTCTTTAGTGTTTAAAATAAAACACTTGCAACCAAAGACTCTAAAATATGAAATCTTGGGTTTCCTATTGTTTCATAACTCATAAGGTGTTTTCTTTAATAAGGGCATGACCAATACTCTATTTAACATATAACAAGAAGTGTTTACAGTTTTAGCCCATAAGTATTTAAGAAGATTATACTCATTTAATATGGTCCTAGTCATTTCTTGAAGAGTTATATTATTCCTTTTTACTTTACCATTTTGTTGTGGTGTTCTAGAAGTGAAGAAGTTATGTGAGATACCATAATTAACATAAAGGCTATGGAATTTTGCATTATCAAACTCTCCTCTATGGTCACTTTTAATATAAGAGATCTTCAAATCCTTTTAGTTTTGAATTCTCTTAGCAAAGGTCTTAAAGGCATCAAAATAAAAATCCTTGTGAGGAAAGGACAACACCTAAGTATACCTAAAGTAATCATCTACAATGATAAATGCAAAATGCATGCCTCCCAAGCTAAATACTCTAGTGGGTCCAAATAAGTCCATGTGAAGCAACTACAAAAGTCTAGTTGAATTCATTATGTTCTTCGCTTTGAATGAAGATTTTACTTGTTTTCCTTTTTAACATGCTTCATAAACTCCATTTGCAAACTTGATTTCAGGTAGTCCTTCAACTAAGTTTTCCTTTTCAGCTTGTTAAAGAGTTCCATGCTTACATGTCTTAGCCTTCTATGCCAGGTTTTACCTTCATCCACTATAGATACTAGAGATTCAACATCATTGTTAATAAGAGAATTTAAATCAATCATATGAATGTTGTGAATTCTCCTACCAATAAATAAGATTTTCTTATCACTCATTCTTGACTAATAACAAGCTTGTGGTTCAAACATAACTTTGAGGTCTTTGTCATAAAGTTGACTTAAATTCAACAGATTATGTTTGAGTCCATTAACAAGCAAAACTTTATCAAGAATGGGTAAGTCAACATCCTTACCAACTTTACTTATGCCAGTGATTTTGGCTTTCCTATTGTCTCCAAATGATACATGTCTAAGGCCTTCAGATTTCTCTAGTTAAATGAAGAACTCCCTTTCTCCTATCATGTGCTTTGAACATCCACTGTCTAGATACCACTTTTACCTTTCAACTTGGGATTTCATGAACATTTGCAAAACAAAGAGGATCAAGCCTTAGGTACCCAAATCGTCTTGGGTCCTAGAGGGTTAGTTCTAACTATATGCTCATCATGCCTTATAATAAGGCAATAATAGGCAATGTGGCCATAAACTCCACAATAGAAGCACTCACCATTAAAATGCATTAGTGCCCTATTTATAGGTAAAAACATGCACATGATGTTTGTGACATTTGTAACTCCTCTAAGTTAATTGTTTGGGAGTGTTTCTCATGGGATGTGCTCTTATGTAAGTTGTAAAACTATATGGATGAATATGCCAATTTATATGCCTTTAGAAATTTTACCTCTTAGGGTTGTAAGAGTAATACACGTTGACATAATTGGCTCTAGAAAGAGCATGTCTGAATTGTGTATGAATGGACTGAGACTTAGCCTTTGTGCCATTGGTCTTGCCATTTCCCTTCATGGGAACTTTAGGCATTCTCATAGATTTATTAGCTTTGACAAAGATTGTCTTAGAAGTAGGAGTAGTAGAGGTTGAGGCATTATATCCTAATCCATGTTTTATGGATGGCCTCCTTTGTACTTCAAGGATGGAGTCTAATTTCTCCTTTCCTTTAGTAAATTTGTTGAGATTATCCCTGAGCTTAGAGTTCTTAGCAGCTAGAGACTCAACCTCCTTAGCCAAGGTCTCTTAACTCTTAACATAATCCTTTAAGGATTTATTCTCTTTCTTAAAAATAGAGGTGTTAGACTTGAAAATCTCCACTTTCATGGTCAGCTTGTTTATAATAGAATATAGCTCATCCCTAGAATCAGAGTCAAAAGGATTTACCTTATTCTTACCATTACTGTTAGTATCCTTGTTGGAGGAGTGCTCACTTGAAGACTCATTTAATCTTTCCTCAATTGCCATTAGACATAGTTTGGTTAGCTTTTTCCTAATGTCCTCGTTATTAGGTTTGAAGTCACTTGTATCATCCCAAGTAGCTTTGTACACTTCCTTATCTTTCTTAGAGGTGTATTTCTTAGTAGAAGCTTTGCTCTTCTTTACCTTATCATATGACTTGATGCACCCTTTCTCATTGCATCTATAACAAATGAGTTAACTCTCACTACTTTTCTTCTTATATGATCTCTTTGCCCTTTTACTCTTTGAAATAATTTTTTTACTTTATTTGTTATGAGGTAAGGTGCTTATTTCATTATTGTTTCAATCATCAATAGAAGAAGATATTAGTAAGCAAGAATAAAAAGGGGATTCAAGGTGTACCTCTTTAGCTTTTAGAGCCAAGTCTTTCTTTCTGACTCCAGAGCTTTCAGATGTCTTTTCAAGTGTGATTTTAGGAGCCAAAAGCTTTCCCATAAGTTTATCCAGAGATAGGACTTTCAACTTATTGGCCTCCTCTATGGTTGTCTTTTTAGCTTCCTACTTATCCTTGGGAAGAGTTTTTAGAATCTTAGCAGCCATATCTTAATTAGAGTAGGACTTCCCAAGAGTTTTGAGATTTTCCACAATATTAATGAACCTTTTGTACATCTTAGTTATGGTCTCACCAGGTCGGTATACAAAAGTTTCATACATATAAGTATGCATTTGTATCTTTTTCTTTTTAACTTCATTGGTGCCTTCATACTAAGATTTTTGGATAACACAAAAAAGAACGTTCATGGCTCATCTATTTTTGAGATTTGCCTTTTGTTCTTCTGATGTCCATTCACTCTTGGGCTTAGGAACAAGAACAATTTAGTTAGAACTTATTTGCCTTCTTCGACAATGTCCCATAGATCTACGGTTTCACTGTCTAGAAGGATTTTCATACGATTCTTCCAATACCCTTACTCATCTCATTTGAAGAATAGTGGCTTATGGATTTATTGTGATTACTTATGACTTGACATGATCGTTACTCTGAACACTTAAGCCTTGATAAAGAGACAGGCTCTTATACCAATTGTTGTCCTTTGGTGCCCTAGAAGGAAGGTTGAATAGGGCAATGGCAAGTAAAAGCTAATGATTGATATATGCGAAAATAAAGAGAAATTGACACAATCAATTTATAAAGGCTCAGCATAACCCTGCCTACATCCTCTCCTCTAGTCTTTCACTAGAGATTTTCACTATCAAGATAGACTTTAGGTGCTATCAATCACCTTAACACTAGTAATTTTTGGGCACTACTAAGCCATTACGAGTGGACTTTTGGGTGCTACTAAAATCATTTTCCAAAGAGTTTATAGGTACTACCTTAAACCTTTCACAAAAATGATTTAGATCTAAAAGATCTTCTAAATCAAAAACCTTTCTCTAAAGAATTTACAATTTAAGGATAAAAGGAACACTCACACTCAAGTAGTAAACAATAATGATCACACTCACAAATTATGCTTGAATTGGTGGTGAGTTTTGAGAGATGTCTTAAGCTTGTTCTTGAACTCTGTTTTTGAAGAAGTCTTATGCAAGCTTTGACAATTGATCTGCCCTTGAAGCTAGATCACAGTTGTTTTACCCTTTTGTTAAGAAAGGCTTTCATAAAAGAATAAACTCTTTTTTTTATCGTATTGCACTTTTTCTCTACTTAATTTTGTTATGGGAAAGTCCTTTTATAGGTAGAGACACTAAACTAGTTGTTAGAAAGAAGCTATCACTCTATGTCAAAAAGTAGTCATTCAATGCCTGTTGGACTATCTCCACGCCCGCTGTTGGGTGAAAATACAACTTTAATTACCATTGATTTTATTGAAACACCCGTTGGAACTAACTGTTAGAGAGAGATCTGTCTAGATGCTTCTTTTCTAACTTTCACAATTTTTAGTCACTAACTCCTTCAACGATTGTTGGAGCTTTTCAATGCTTGTTGCAATTAAACTTTAACTCTTGTTGGGACAAGGACAATGCTCGTTAAAAATCTCTAAGAGGATGTGAACTTGATGCTCTATTTTTTAAGACTTTATATAATGTTTCAATAGCTGTTGGCTTTGGTTCAATGCTTGTTGAAAAGTGTCCCAATGCCTATTGAACATTTGAACATCTCCCATTAGAGGGTCTAGAGACTCTAGCTCTGCTTGAGTACTTTTCCAATATCTGTATCGAGATACGAGAGTTCTGTTTACATCGAGTCATTTGGTCCAACGCTTGTTTAAAAAATGTAACACCTATTGAGGTATCAATGAGCCATGCCCATTGTGAAAATGTAACACTTATTGGGTTAGGTTAACTTGTGAAGCTTAAAATTTTTCAACATCCATCGCCTGTTGAGCAATTAGAGAGTTAACGGTTGATAAGTCCGAAGACCTTAACTTATGTTTGGGTATCACTTCAATGCCTATTGAGTATCTTTAATGGTCGTTAATGAAGTAAAAGCACTTGTTAAAATGCAACAACACTCGTTGGCTTTAAATACTTAGAGTTTTTCTAAAACATTTCTTTTTAAAACCTTTGATTAATAAATTGATGTATCGGTAAGATAGTACGCACAAACTCAAATAAGAGTTAGCTTTTAGATGTGTTTTTAATCTTCAAAACAAGTTTGGTTTACAAAAGCTCCTAAGCTAAATCCAACAAAAACCTCTCTTTTACTCATTACTTATGCATTTGAATACATTCACAAAACCAAAGTGTGAGAATGTCTTATACTTACAATAAAGTTGCTCATAGGAGAAAGACTTATAAGTCTAAACTCTAATGCCATTAATGCATGTGATATGGACTCATTAATGTCTTTTTCCACATTAGGAAGACATATCTCAAATTGAAGGACCCTTCTAAGACTAACCCACAAGGACCCAAGTATGCTTGAGTATCAAAGCAAAGTGTTTGATATTGTAGGATAGGGAGTCTTTCATCAAATTCTCACCATGGAAGATCTAAAGGTGAATGGAGATTGCTAATGAAGGGATAAAGTTTCAAATGGTTATTTAGTATCAAACTATGGATACTAAACTTGTAATGTATCCTTTATCCCTTATTTATTTAACTTGATATATTTATAATTATGTTTAAGGTGAGTTTTATGTATTTTATTGCTTGATATATTTATGTGTTGACATGTTTGATTTGATGTGATTGATTGTGTGATGAGTTAGATCAATTCATTTTGCATTTGAGATTTTCTATATTTCAAATGGATAAATCAATCATCAAATATCATATACTCTATATTAGGGCTATATATGAAAATTATTAAACTCCTAGCCCTAATTCATGTTATCAAACATCTTTAAATGTTTTAATTATCTTGCATTTATTTTTATTTATGAAATTTTCATGTAGTTTATGTTTTATTTATTTATCTTCTTATGTGACAAATTGTGATCAATTATGCAAATTGCTTGTGTTTGCTATTATTATTTAATTTCGTGTAATTGACAAGTTTGTGGATATTCCCTCTCATATTCCCCATTCTCTCTTTTATTCCCTCCTATTCCTCTCCTTTTGATCTTGACAAAAGGGGAGAGATAATTGACTAAATATATAAAGGGGAAACATACAAGAAGCTAAAAAGACAATGATCTTGTATTTGCAATAAGCTAAGACAATGATCTTGTTAGAATAACTAAGGGGAGTATGGATTGAGGGGGAGCAATTTCATACTTATGATTTGAATCACTTCACAATCATTCACTTTGGAGCATGCATAATTGATCTTTATCCTTTACATATTAAATCTTGATTGTCAAAATTAAAACGGGGAGATTGTTGGACTAGGTTGGTCAAACCTAAGTCAAAACTCTCTTTTGATCTCGACAATATAGATTAAAAGGTTATAGTGTCAATTTCTATTGATTTTGCAAATTTTTATATAGGTTTGCATTCAAAGTTGAATGAATGTCTAAATCTCAAAGATTATAAGTGGCATCCTAATTCACAGTCACAAATCAAAATATCGTGATCGTGACTTTTGCTTTTACTTAGAGGGAATAAAGTCCTCAATGAGGCTATGCCAAGTGTCCCAAAGAACCATTGAAAGATCAAAATTTGTGCGTGCAACATGTTGGTCAAGATCACAATTTTGTGAAACAACATCTCCATGTAAAATAAAAGAGTCACGGTGACCATCATGTCTAAAGAAAGTAAATTGCGACCCTAAATTTTACTCTAGTCAAACGATATATGACTATTTTTCTTAGAGAATAATAGGTTGTATGTCACGTGGACTAGCTGTTAGATATAAATGGGATTCTTTATTGAAAATCAAGCAAATTGAGTGCAATATAAGAAATCACAACTGTGAACACTTAGTCACGATCACGAACACTGTCTGACAAACATTTAATGCAAGATATGCCTAACACACCTTGGAGATTTAGACATAGTTTTGTATGTAACATCTCTTTACTAATTTTAGCTTATAAGTACTATAACAAATGGACTTGAATGCAAGAGAACAACATTCATTTATGGTAAAACTCTTGCAAAGTCAATTCTCACACCTTTTAACTTTTTATTTCTTTGTACATAATTTGGTATGAACTTTAAACACCTTGGGTTGGGTTTAAGAGTGAGCCTTTGAATAGAAAACTCTTATTTAGGTTTCAGAGTAAGCCTTAGAAAACACTTGTATAGGTTTGAGTGTGTGCCATAGGAAAACACTTGTGTAAGGTTTGAGTGTGAAACTTAAGAAAACACTTGTAAAATTTGGTGTGAGCCTAAACACTAAGTTGGATGTGAGCTTGTAAAACACTAGTGATTTAGTGAAATACCTAATTGGAAGAATTGGAGAGTGGATGTAGGGTTGGTTAATATTCGAACCACTGTAAAAATCTTTTGTTCATTCTTCTTATACTTTTTCTCTAATCTTCTATAGATGTGAGCTTCCTCCAAAAGTTCAAATTTTCACCAATTCAACCCCCTTCTTGATGCATAAGAGCCAATAATCTCCACTTGCCCACATCTACAAGAGAAAACCAAATGCACATAATGGAATAATTAAATAGCAATATCTAATCAAATTCCAAATTTTAAATATTTCTGCTTTCTGTGTGCTTTCTCAACTTCATAATAAAAGTTGAAAAAATCCACATCAGTCGCAACACTATGATCCTTAAAAATAGGAGAATCATAATCAATACAAGATCCAAGCACATGTCTCATAAAACCATTAAACAACCTATTATCCTTACTACAAAATTGGAACACTGAATTGGACTCTAATCCCTTTTTGCAAAGCCTCTGTTGAGATATTTATTCAATGAAAACCAAAATGAATTACTCAATTCCTTTAAATCCTCTCATCTATCATGTCAAAAAGTCCCAACTCCTCTTTATCATAAAAAAATGAATGTTTTGGAATTGAAGATGAAAACAGACATAACAATCTATGGTACAGAGGTTGTTGGACTAATTTGGTTAAACCTAAGTCATGAAACTCTTTTAATCTTGACAATAGAGATTGATCAATTCTAATACTTTTATTAAGTGGTGTTTTGTAGATTCTAAGTTATTTTTTTCATTGGAAGTTAGATGGAATTTAAAATCTCCAACCTTGAGAAGTTATTCCAAATTCACGGTGTGTTTATCCTAAATAGCGACCTCGAATCAGTCATAAAGATGGATGAAGCTAGGCCACAATAATTCATGGGCAAATTCACAATCACGACCTAGTCGAAGAAAGTGAACCTAAGTCATAGAGGAATTCACGGTGTGTATCACGTTGGGTTCAACACCACAATTTTCATAGTAACAAAGGAGAGAACTAAAGTCACAACCACAACATGACAAGTGTCTAAGGAATCTATTTAAGATCAAAAATCACAAGGGCGAATTATGGTCGTAACTGCGACTCAAGAAGATGTAATTTCCTCTTCAAATAGAAGAATTCACGGTTTCAGTTGTGCCTAAGGTAAACACAACTCGCGATAGTGACTTTTAAGAAGCAAATAGAACACAATGGCTATATTTCTTGGACAACCAATGAGCAGCTGACACATGGACTAGCTGTTAGACATAGGACGAGGTTCTCTACAGCGATTTTCGGCTCCTCAGTGGAAATTGAAAATTCGCGACCGCGACTTTTGCCTGACAAGCATTTAATGCAAAATCTACCTAGCACAACTTGGAGATTTATTGATAGTTTTAGAGTAATGTCTCTTTGTTGAATCTGGGCTATAAATACTCCACCAAACATATGTAAATGTAAGAGAATTCATTAATTCATAACCAACGCTTGCAAATTTGCTACTCATTCTTTCATTCTCATTATGTGTTATTAATTATTAGGTGTGAGCAATAAACACTATTGTAACAGGTTGAGAGTTAGCCTAGATCTAAAACTCTTGTAAGAGGTTGAAATGTGAGCGTATACAAAACACTTGTGAGAGTTTAAAGGGATGTATTACACTTTTAGTAGACGACTTGATGCTAATGACATTTTAAAGCTTTTATCACTTCTTTAAAATAGTTTCCTTCACTTAGATTTCCCATTTCAAGTATAATGTGAAGAAGTTTCTAACCTATAATTAAGCTTTCTTTAGTACCTATTTTCTTTTGGGTCCATAGGTGTTAAGAACAAGATTATTAAGCCTTATAGAGTAGAAATGTAACATCCCCATCAACATTCATTGGCATTATCACATGAACATATTCATTGCATACATGATATGAAATCCCATAAGAACTTATGCATTGGATAAATGATCATTTATCTATGTGAATTGGATAAGCACGGTGATGACATATGCAATATTGTATTTGGGACACTTGAACATATATGTAATGTTTGTATAGTTGCATGGAAAATTATTTTATGTTGTGTGCATGTTATAGCATCATAAATAATGGTTTTATAGAGCTTATTTCAAAGTGTAATGAGCATCTAGGAATTAAGAGATGGATGGAGGTGCTTAACGAGTGAAGAAAAGGGACTAAAAGAGGAAAGTGAACTTCCAACCAATAAGAATCCAACACCATGATTTTTTCTTGTTACAATAGGTTTACAAGCGGAATCTTTGACCCTTTAGGATCAGAATACAGAGCTTAGACATGAGGTATAGCAGAAGAAAGAGAGAGCTAAGGAAGAAAGAAAGGAAAGAAGAAGAAGGAGAAGAAGAAGAAGGAGAGGGAGAAGAGTGAGCTGCCTAAGGAGGAAGCCTAAGGTTTTCTGGTTTTGGGACAATAGATAAGTTAATTTATCTTCCTCTCAAATGAAATTAACTCTTTATGACATGTTAATCATGCATGTTTAGTAAGAATTATGGAGTATTTGAGGTAGAACTCTTGGATGAAAGTTGAAATTCAAAAGAACAAGAGCTGATTGTGTTGATTTTATTGTTAGAGAAAAATTTTGTACCCACAATTTCATAATCCTAGAAGAGGAAATAGAGAAAATGAAAAATATGAAAGTTGTAGCTTTATGCCTCATCTAAATGCATATGAAACAGTTTTTCTTGATTTGATGTGTTTGAGGAGTTATGGCTCCATCGTTAGGGCTGGTTCACAACCAACCAAAATCACCTCAGTCTTTCTGTTTTCTTATTTTTTGATGGCCTTAACTTTTTATTTTGACAAAGTGTAGAACATGAAATTTACGGCGTTATATCCCCTATAAACACCTGTAAATAATTTTAGATTAATTTGTTGTGTGAAAAGAGATATGGCTCATTGATTTTGACTGACCTTGTACCTGGATGAAACCTCACGTGTCCTTTAATTCTGTTTTCCAAGAATTTGATAGCCATAGATTAGGAATTTGGTGTTGTGTTAAACTTGAAAGTTGTATATTTATATATTATCTACATGAATGTAAAATATTATTACCAAATGTTTTATGGTTGTTAAGATATTACCCCTTTATTATGACTGATTATCACCATGTTGAAAATCTACTCACTGTGAGATTGGTCATTTATTTTGGTGATTTTATATACTGAATTATACAATGAGTAAAACATGCAAAATGTTACTTTATGTGTTGCATAACTTTTAGTAAATCAGTTTTGCAATTTTATTTGTACAATTTGAGATATACCCAAGAATGTAAGACCTGCTCAGACTGAGATGATATTGAAACAGAGAAAAATTCAAAAATTCACCCCATTTTCTATGTGTCTTATAATGGCCTGAAATTTGAATTTGTTGTATCATTATGTGTCTAGTTTATTCAAAAAAAAAAGTTCATTTGGGTAAGTATATCTAGAATTATTGCGATGAGAGTGTAGCAAGCTCAGGTTGTCATATAAGGAAAAACATGCATAAACACTAGGTCCACTTGCACGGATCGTGCCATAGTTGCATACCAAGCAGTCATAATCATTTTGACATACTTATAACCATGTATGTATCAAATGTTAGGATCTCAACACTTTGAGAAAGCCCTAGAGAGAGAACCAACCCTACCGTAAAGGTTGGTTACATCAAAAGGTAAGTAAAAACGATAATTAGATTCTAATGTGTATGTGTGTGATAATTTTATGATGTGATTATGTTCTATTACATGTATATGAGATTGAATTGTTACCTTTTACATATGAATACAAGTCAAACAAGAATTATATGGTCCTAATGATTACTAGGTATACCATTGTTATGAACACTTGCATGTGGAACTAAAAGGATATTGTGATTGGCTTGTCAAACACTTGCAAATCACATGGAAAATGGACTAATAAGTCTCATTGGCACATGTTATTGATCAAATGGTTCACTTGTATATGTTGGCCAGCAAAATCAAATGTCACTTGAATCACATGAATTCCCAAAAGCAATGTTTGCCTTGCAAGATCACAATAAAAAAATCAATATATTACACTTGCACTTGCATAGTTAATTATTATACTTGTAATGTATCCTAATGATATTCTTATATTGGTTGTGCCATAAGAATCTAACTATTGTTTCTATTCACTGAGTCAAGACTCACCAAATTGCAAATTTTTTCAGATACTGAAGCATAGTGTTTGGATATCTTGGCGCATAAAGTTTTGCTTAGAGACTCATGGGCCACAAGTCATTGGCTAAATTTCAACTCTCTCTCTCCTTGTGTCATGTACATACATCTAGATAGGAACCATCTATAGTTACTAGCCTTAAACAATAGTTAACATATATGTACATTAAATACATGTTTGATTGTGTATGTATAATGAATAAAACCATTACGCATATGTATTTTAGACATGAATGCTATGAGTTTTGTAAATGAAAAATGGTCGTTACAGCTTTTGGTATCAAAGTAGGGATAGGTTTCATAGGGACATACATATGAACATGACATGACATTTGCATTATTATGTATTATCATAAGACATAGTCTTATATGCCTATAGGGCATTAGCATAGGGTAGTCATGGTAGTGTCCATGGCTCACCAAGGAGAGAGAAGTCAACTGATTTGCATTCCATATAAGCATCATGCCAACCATTAAGAGATTAACCTCCTAACAGAGTGAGATCTCTAACACATTCTTATGCACAACACATATCTCATTGTCAACCACAACATAGAATTGGTGAACCAACAGTGTAGGGTCCAAAAATTCAAAGAAAGAGAATGTATGACAAATTAAGAAAATAAGGTGCAATTCCCTTCAGTGGTACCACAAATCCATCAGTGGCAGAGACATGACTAAAGAGAATGCAGATAGTTTTGAATTTGATGAAATGCATTCTAGAAGAAAAAGTTTGATTATACAGTGTTGCTATTACATGGGGATACATATAATTAATGGGAAACCACTTTAAGGAGTGATGCCCAGCCTCCAGTGCTTACATGGGATGATTTAGAGCATGAATAATAATTAAGGATTGTGTTGCAAAATTTGAGAGAAAAACAACTATTAGCTAAATTAAGCAAGTGCGAGTTCTGGATTAACCATGTGGTATTTTTAGGACATATAGTTTTTGAAAAGAGCAGAGAGGTGGATCCAAACAAAATTGAAGCAATAGTAAAATAGAAAACTTCAAATAATGTTGCAAAAGTCTGAAGTTTTGTAGGACTATCTAGGTATTATCATCGATTTATTGAGGGATTTTCACTTAAAGCTGCTTCTTTGACTAAGTTACTTAGGAAAATGTATCATTTTAGTGGTCTAAAGCATGTCCGGAGAGTTTTGATGAATTAAAAGATAGATTGACATCAGCTTCAGTGTTAGTCATTCCTACTAGTAATTGGAGGATTTACAGTATATAGTGATACCTCTCATCAAGGTTTGGGATGTGTTCTAATGCAGCATGGTAAGGCAATTACATATGCATCTAGACAACTGAAACCTTATGAATTATCTTATCTAGTAAATGACCAAGAACTTGTTATCGTTGTGTTTGCTTTTAAAATATGGAGACACTACTTGTATGGAGAAACTTTTTAGATATTTACAGATCACAAGAACTTGAAGTATTTAACGAGCCAAAAAGAATTAAACATGAGACAGAAGCGATGGTTAGAATTACTGAAGGATTATGATTGGATCACCTAAGGAAGGCAAATGTGGTTGTTAATGCTTTGAGTGGGAAATCAAGAAGCGATGCAGCTCATTTACAGGTATTTCCATTGCCTTATTTAGTTTAATTATGAGCTATGAATATGGAACAAAACATATAAAAGAATGGGGTATTAATTGCTACTTTTCAAGTGAGACCAATGTTGCATGATCGAATGAAAGAAGCACAGGGCAAGGATCCAAAGTTACATAGAATGATTGAAATGGTAAAACATGGGAGACATGGAGATTTTGATATTTGAAATGATGCCTTAATGTTGGGTTCTCGTATTTGCGTGCCTAATGTTAATAACTTCCAAAGAGAAATCTTAGAAGAAGCATATAACGCTTCATATGCCATGCATCCAGGAATGACGAAGATGTATACTACCCTGCGATCTCATTTTGATGGCCTAAAATGAAGAAAGATGTAGCAACCTATGTTCCAACATGTTTGACTTATTAAATGGAACATCAAGCACTAGCTGGAAAATTGAAACCATTAATGATTCCAGTATGGAAATGGGAAAGAATACCCATGGACTTTGTATATGGGTTACCGAGGACTTTGAAGAAGAATGATGTTATATGGCTTATCATTGATAGACTAACTAAGTCAGCTCACTTTTTTCCTATTCGATGGGGTAGTTCACTTAAGCTCTTAGCCAAGAAATATGTGGATGAAATTGTCAGATTACATGGTGTTCTACTGTCCATTGTATGAGATAGAGATCCACGATTTACTTCTCAATTTTAGGTTAGTTTGCAATAAGCTTTGGGTACCATATTGAGTTTTAGTACCGCTTTTCATCCTCGGATAGATAGGCAATCAGAAAGGACAATTCAGACACTTAAAGACATGTTTTGAGCTTGTGTGATAGAGTTCAAAGGTGCATGGGATGAATATATTGCTTTGATTAAATTTGCTTATAATAATCATTATCATAGCAGTATATAGATGGCACTATATGAAACACTATATGGAAGAAAATGTTGAAGTCCTATCTACTGGGATGAAAAAGGGATGCGTGTTTTAGAAGGGCTAGAACTAGTGCAAGAAAGATACTATGGACAAGGTAAAGGTAATCAAGAGCAAACTTAAAGCAGCATAAGATAGGCAAAAGAGCTATGCAAACCAACACAGAAGAGAAATGGAATATGAGGTGGGAGACAAAGTGTTCCATCAAGTTTCACCATGGAAAGTAATTATTTAATTTGGTAAGAAGAGGAAACTGAGTCCTCGATGCATATAACCCTATGATATCCTAGAAAGAATCAATCCATTAGCTTACAAGCTAGCACTACCACTTGAGATGGCTCATATTCATGATGTATTCCACTTGAGTATGCTAAGAAAGTATCGATCTAATCCTACACATATACTTAGGGATACAACAATAACAATTGCAGATGATGTAAGTTACATTGAAAAACTAGTGGAAATCATTGGTTATAAGACAAAACAGTTACTAAATCAAGAAATCCCTTTAGTTAAGGTGTTATGGAGAAGCCAATCATAGGAAGAGGCTAAATGGGAAACCAAAGAGAATATGAAACAACAATATCCATATTTGTTTATAGGTATTGAATTTCAAGGATGAAATTCTTTATAAAAGGGGAAGAAATGTAACATCACCATCCACATTCATTGGCATTATCACATGAACATATTCATTGCATAAATGATATGAAATCCCATATAAACATATGCATTGGATAAATAATCATTTAGATATGTGAATTGGATAAGCACCATGATGACACATGCACCATTACATTTGGGACACTTGAACATATATGTAATGTTTGTATAGTTGCATAAAAAATTGTTTTATGTTGTGTGCATATTATAGCATCATAAATAATGTTGTTATAGAGCTTATTTAAAAGTATAAGGAGCATCTAAGAATTAAGAGATGGATGGAAGTGCTTAAGGAGTGAAGAAAAGGGATTAAAAGAGGAAACTAAACTTCCAACTAATAGGAATGCAACACCATGATTTTGCCTTGTTACAATAGGTTGACAAGTGGAATTTTTGACCCTTTAGGATCAAAATATAGAGCTTAGACATAAGGTACAAAAGAAAAAAGAGAGAGCTAGGAAGAAAGAAAGGAAAAAAGAAGAAGAAGAAGAAAGAGAGGGAGAAGAGTGAGCTGCCTAAGGAGGAAGCCTAAGGCTTTCTGGTTCGAGGATAATAGGTGAGTTATTTTATCTTCTTCTCAAATGAAATTAACTTCTCATGACATGTTAATCACATATGGTTAGTGAGAATTATGGAGTATTTGAGGTAGAACTCTTGGATGAAAGTTGAAATTCAAAAGAACAAGGTTAGTGACTCATGGACCACAAGTCATCGGCTGAATTCCAACTCTCTCTCTCCTCGTGTCATGTATATACATCTAGATAGGAACCAGTTATAGTCACTAGCCTTGAACAATAGTTAACATATATGTACATTAAATACATGTTTGATTGTGTATGTATAATGAATAAAACCTTTATGCATATGTATTTTGTACATGAATGCTATGAATTTTGTAAATGAAAATGGTCATTACAAGAAATATTACTTATGGCTAAAATTTTGACAACAAAACCATTGCCATATGAATGCTCTTCTGGGTCCATAGATAGAGAGGTCATGAGATGACTTGTTTGCATGTTAGACCTAGGAATTAGAATGGACATGTGCATTTATATTAGACCTTGGTCTTGAAGATTAATAAATGAAGGCACATTTAGACTTAGACCTTTGTGTATGAGAGTGTAAGCATTTTGAGCTTCACATATGTGTCTTACATGATGAGGGGATAGGAGTTCTAGCTTTAGAAGAAGCTTTTCACAAATTTCTTTTTGCAGGTTAAGGCTTTAGAGTAATTAAAAAAGTCTTTCAAACTTAAAACTTGCTTTTTAAGATTCACATTTTGAGAAGATATAATTTCTTAAAAAATTTTCTCATTAACTAAAGCCTCATTTTTTATTTTTAGAGCATTGAAATTCTCTGTCAACTTCACCAATTGCATTTTTAAAATTCTTTTTCTTTTTGAACTTTTATCAACATCATTATTCAAGATCATTATTGGTGGATTTCTGGGTTTTCACAAGGTTTTCAAAAATAAACAAATTTTTAAGCTCTAATTCATCATCATCTAAACTATTATATTAAGGATTTATTATACCTCATACAAGGATCTTTCCTCAATCACAATTAAGCATAAATTTGCTTTTCCTTCCTTATTCTTCTTGTCTTTTCTTCAAGTTGACTTGACTCAGGGGAGCTAGAGTCATCTTAAGTGGCTTTATATACCTTTTTTTTTCTTCTTTTCCTTCTTCTCAGCTTTGGCCTTTGGGTAGTCAATTTTAATGTGGCCTAACTGCCCATATCTATAACTTTCCACTTAATCAAGCTTTCCTTTGCTTTTCCTTTAAGGCATCATTTTTCAGTATCCTTTTCAATTGATTCATTATAAAAGCCACATTCTTGTCATTTATTTCTTCACATCAAAGCTTAAAGGTTTAGAGATTGCTTTTAAATGTAATCCCTAATTTTCTTTTGCTTTATTTCTTCGATGGAGATGGAATTTCTTTATTTAGGTTCATCTCATAATCAATGAGATTTTCTAAAAGCTTATAAGTGGCATGGTTTTCAGATCCTTAGAATCTATAAGAGAATTGAGCTTGCCAAGTCATTCTGTAGTTAGACACCTTAAAACTTTCTTCACTAGATCTTTATTAGTGAATGTCTTCCTAAAAGCCTTTATTTTTTTACTATTTTGATGAAGCAATCATACATTTTAGAGATTTTATTATGTGGCTTCATCGGGAAGGTCTCATATCAGAATGTGAGGGTTTTCATTTTATTCTCCTTAACTTGATTTTATACCTTATTGAGTGATTTCCAAGGCCTTTTAAATTTCTTAGGGAGCAATTTTCAAGCCCACCTTATTATATTCACTTTTGCTGAAAGCACAAAAGAACATGTGGATGGCCTTACATTGCTTGCAACTTATTTATTCTCCATTTCTAACATTACATAAATGTCTTTCTCCATTTATGTTCCATTAGCAAGTTTCTTCATTAGTGTATATGGACATTCTCCTACACGCCTACATAGTTAAGTGATTCAGACCTTAGGAAGATATACATCCTACTTTTTCAATATTGATAGTTAGTTTCATTGAATAAAATAGCCCTCAAAGCTAATTTCCCTTCAGGTCAATGGTTATTTTAGGCTACCATTTGATCATATTCCTATTAGACTTAAGCTTAAAAAAAAGGTGAGGCTCTAACACCAACTATTAGACTTTGTGATGAATGCAACCCAAGAGGGAAAAAGAGTTGAATTCGGTTATAAATAAGAACTTTGAGATGAAAAGGAAAAAAATCAAACATAAGAATTTATAATGGTTTAGCAAGGTGCCTACATCCACTTCCTAAGCAACTACTTAAACCTTTTACTTCTTTTTTTTTTTGTTCTAGCGTAAGAATAGCCTTTCTATTTATAAGTAAAGGAAGAATATAAGGCCTATAATTTTGTTCATAGAGGTCAACTATTAGGGCAACTTTTAGGCAAGCATGTAAACATACAATTACAACATCGTAGCACACATTGAAAAACATTAAAATAACCATGTACAAGAATTATAGAGAAACAAGAAAATACTATTATAATAAATTATGGATTTTAAAAATAGTAGAAAAATTAGGGTAGCTAAATGCCCACCATTCAAAGATAAATGAAAGGGGCAAATAGGGTAACATCCCCATCCACATTTATTGGTATTATCACATGAACATATTTATTGCATAAATGATATGAAATCCTACATGAACATATGCATTGGATAAATGATCATTTAGACACGTGAATTGGATAAGCACAATGATGACACATGCCTCATTGCATTTAGGACACTTGAACATATATGTAATGTTTGTATAGTTGCATGGAAAATTATTTTATGGTGTGTGTATATTATAACATCACAAATAATGCTATTATAGAGCTTGTTTAGAGCTTATTTAAAAATATAAGGAGCATCTAGGAATTAGGAGATAGATGGAGGTGCTTAAGGAGTGAAGAAGAAGGACTAAAAGAGGAAAGTGAAATTCCAACCAATAGGAATGCAACACCATGATTTTGTCTTGTTACAAAAGGTTTACAAGTGTAATTTTTGACCCTTTAGGATCAGAATAAAGAGCTTAGATGTGAAGTACAGTAGAAGAAAGAGAGAGCTAAGAAAGAAGAAGAAGAAGAAGAAGAAAGAGAGGGAGAAGAGTGAGCTGCCTAAAGAGGAAGCCTAAGGTTTTCTGATTCTGAGACAATAGGTAAGTTCATTTATCTTCTTGTCAAATGAAATTAACCCCTCATGACATATTAATCGTGCATGGTTAGTGAGAATTATGAAGTATTTGAGGTAGAGCTCTTGGATGGAGGTTAAAATTCAAAAGAACAAAAGCTGTTTGTGTTGATTTTGTTGTTAGAGCAGAATTTTGTACCCATGATTTTGTAACCCTAGAAGAGGAATTAGAGAAAGTTAAAAATATGAAATTTGTAGATTTATGCCTCATCTAAATGCTTATGGAACAATTTTGCTTGATTTGGTGTGTGTGAGGAATTATGGCTCCTTCATTAGGGCTAGTTCACAACCAATCGAAATCACCTCAGTCTTTCTGTTTTCTTATATTTTGATGGCCTTATGTTCTGATTTTGACAAAGTGTAAAACATGAAACTTGTAGGGTTATATCCTCTTTAAACGCCCTGCAGAGAATTTTGGATTGATTTGTTATGTGGAAACAGATATGGCTTATTAATTGTGACTGACCCTGTACCCAGATGAAACCTCACCTATCATTTAATTTTGTTTTCCAAGAATTTGATAGCCATGGATTAGGAATTGGTGATGTGTTAAACTTGAAAGTTGTATATTTATATATTATCTACATGACTGTAAAATATTGTTGTGAAGTTTTGTATGGTTGTTGAGATATTGCCCCTTCATTATGATTGATTATCACCATGTTGAAAATCTGCTCACCCTGAGATTTTTCATTTGTTTTGGTGATTTTATAAACTTAATTAGATAATAACCAAAAAAATTAAAAATGTT
>CATIWR010623237.1:0-13361 GCA_949677035.1 Omphalea diandra | reverse complement strand
TATATATATATATATATATATATATATATATATATATATATATATATTAAAATTTTAAATATTGATTTAAATTCCTATCCATATCAAGAAGGACCAATCATAAATCTATAGTGTTGGAAAATTGAAAACAATAGTACACATAAGATAAGGCTGTGATGAATTTCTGCGAAACTAGCTATAATTTTCTTTTTCCTTTATCTGGTAATCATCAGATTGATATTTCTTGAAGAAAATGATATACCATAGGAAAGATGAGTAATTTTGGATTTGATCTGCCTATTCATATAAATTTTTTTTCAATAAAGTTTGCTTCCTTTAATTTGGCCCCTTAGACAAGGACAGACGATCTGAAAATTTGGTAGTTGATAGTCACGTGACAAAGTGGACTAATTACATTTATAAATCAGTAATTGTGGACAACTTATCTTTATAAAATAATAGATTGACTAAGCACATTAATATTTGTAGTAAAAAAAAAAAAAAATCTATAAATACCTCTCCATTCATCTAAAAATATTCACATCAACTCACATCCCTATTAAATGAAAGCATCATATTTCAAAACACTCTTGCACGCGTTTGAATATTTCATTTGGAGAACATTAATTCTAATAGCTATTCTTTTCACTTTTATATTTTCTTTTTCCATTAATAAATTGGGATATCTCTTCTTATCATTTCATATTTGTATAATTTATTGATTATCTTATAATTAATTTCGTATTTGTGATTTCCTGTTTGATTGGGAGATTGAAAAAAACTTCTGTCATCCTTATTGTTAACCTTGTGATCCTAGATAATCGAATTAACAACTTTTATCAATTTATTATGCATATTTTAGCCATGATCTTTGTAATTTTTTTTCTTTAAGAACCTATATATATATATGAGATTCTCACTGAATTGATTTTTTTTTTCATTCTTTAATATATATAATAAATTATATTATATATATATATATATATATATATGTGTGTGTGTGTGTGTGTGTGTGTATAATTTCAATATATATAATTATGTATC
This sequence comes from Omphalea diandra, assembly GCA_949677035.1. Taxonomy (NCBI): domain Eukaryota; kingdom Viridiplantae; phylum Streptophyta; class Magnoliopsida; order Malpighiales; family Euphorbiaceae; genus Omphalea; species Omphalea diandra. The sequence goes on along the minus strand of CATIWR010623237.1, from coordinate 12,338 downwards.
TAATATATGAAATATAATGAATATACAAATTTTTTTTTTTTTTTTGCAATTCCAAACTCCAAATAATGAAGGAGGAGATTATGAATAATTAAGGGGTATTTTTGTTATTAAAGTAAAATATTTTGATCAGATTCTCTTTGAGTAATGGTATATGTTCAATTTTAATGACAGAAGGACTCTTCAGTGTAACAAGGTAATTGTGAGAGAATTTACAAGATAATTTTGAAACATGAGAGATAACTTAGTTAAATATGACAAACGTCAGGGGGTTTGTCATAATTATCCCACCACTACCATTTACAAATCAGTAATTGCAGGTGTACATGTCAATTTAGCAAGCCAGCTGCATGGAATTGTAAATGTATGGTCATGTATTATCTTCTTTTTCTGGCATCCTTAGATTGATAGTTCTTGAAGAAAATGATGTATTATAGGAAAGTTTATATCAAAGATTGGCAACAATTGTAAATTGCTATTTCTTTGGTAGAAGCTCTAGCGGTGAAATTGGCAATTCAAACTGTTATTTATTTGGGCTTGGTGAAGATTATTATAAAGATAGATTCTCAGGTTGTGTTTTGTTCGTTAACTTGTTCGGAATATGCTATTCCTTGGGAAATCGAAGCTATAATTTTAGATATCCAAAGCCTGTGTTCTCACCATGTACAAGTTCAATTTTATTATATTGGGAGAATGACTAACAAGTCTAGAAATTGGATTGCTAGATCTATTAGATTAGGCTCTTTTGCTAACTCGTTTGTAACAAATCCTTCTGATGAGTTGGTTGCTATTCTCCGTAATGACGTTCTTTCTCCTTGGTTAATGGATTTTTTTGTTAAAAAAAAAAAAGATTGGACATGATCTGCCTCTTTACATAAACCTTGTTGCCGAATCAAGTACGTCTAAGCGGATGACCAAGACTCGGTGAAAAGATTTCAACTTTTTTAGAAACAAATATTTTTCCCCACGTACATTAAAAAAAAAAAGGATAGTTTTTTTGTGTATATACATACATGGCCAACTAATTAATAGTAAATTGGAACTCATTTCAAAATATATTTTTTAAGAGTAAATATGAAATTTGACTTGAAATCTTATTTATATACAAATTCAATGGGTGACTCAAATTTGCCCAAAACTTGATTCGAACCCGATTCAAAACGCTTTAATTTGAAAATAAATCGACTTGAAAGTAATCCTATCTAAAAATATTCTCATTGAGATTATCCAATTTGATCCGTTTGTCACCCACTACAAAAATCTTTCAGAATAGCGATGAAAATTTTTCATAGCTAACTAGTGACGGATTATTGAGAGATTAGCGATAAAATCTCAAAAATTAGCGATGGATTTGAAATCCATCACTAAATTTATAGGTAAGATAGCAAAATGGCGTCAATATCATTTCGACAAAATAGCAACGAACATTTTCATCGCTAAATCTAGCGAAGGACATTCCATTGCGAATTAGCGATGAACCATAACCATCCCTATTACAGAGATGAATTAGCAACAGTTGTACTCCCTCGCTATTATAGAGACGAATTAGTGGCAAAATTCCATTGCTAGTTAGCAATGGAACTTCTGTCACTATTTTAACGATGGATTTGTGACAAAATTTTGTTGCTAAAAAAGAAAATAAAAAACAAATAAATATTATAAATATGATAAAGTATTTAAAATATTAAATTATTTATAAATATTATAAAAATATTATAAAGATTAAATTATATATAAATAATATGAAGTATTATAATATATTATTAATATTAAATTATAATATAATATTTTAAATGATATAATATAAGAGTGATAGTATTAAATATACAGGTGTAAATGAACTAAGACAACTTACAAACTACTTGAGATTAATTTAGCTGAGTTCGAGCCACTTGAGTAACGAAAGAGTCGAATTCTAATAAATTTGATTGGCCACATATTTACAAAGTCGTTCAACTTGACTAGATTGTAATATTACAGTTTGATCCCAATGGGGGTGTTCAAATAATGAATAATATTAAATGATTAAATTAATAGTACTGAATTATAACATAATAAATAAAATATGTAAATATAGTAGTGTAAAAATAATATTAAAGGAAAATGTAAAGTGTAATATTAAATTATAGTAAAATTAATATATATATATATATATATATATATATATATATATATATATAAATTAAATATTAAATTAAGAAAATTAATATGTATTGAGAATAAATATATAAAAATATGTATACATTAGAGAAATATTATTTTATAATAATATAATATTTAATATGAAGAATATATATATATTAAGATATGGATAATGTATTAATAAATAGTAATTTAATTAATAATTAGGTTTACTATTATATAATGATAAACCATGTTATATTGAATTTAAAATATTATAATATTAGTTGAATAAAATTTTAAAATAATTATTAAAAATTAGTAAAAAAAATATAGCGATGAACATGGTCGTCGTAATGCTAGTGACAACCAAGCCTGTCGCAAGGGGTTGGAGGCCTAGACAAACCTCTAAATTAGTGATGGCCTGGCCTGCAGCTAATCTAGTGACGACCCAACTCGTCGCTAGCGTTGGAGTCCTATCCAGGCCTTCAACTTAGAGATGGGTTGGGTCGTTGCTAAGCTAGTGACGATGCATCCCCCTACTAGCTTTGGAGGCTAGGTTAAGTGTCCAGTTTAATAATGGGTATGGTTGTCACTAGTGTTGCAACAACTCGATATGTCACAAATTTAGAGAAGGACTGGGTCGTGGCAACTCTTGCGACGGCCCGACCCGTTACTAAAAAGGGGGAGCTTGGCCTAGGCTCCCTCGTCTTAGTGATGGGTTAAGTCGGTGCTAGGTTTGCTACGGCGTAGCCTGTTGTTAAGACAAGGGAGCCTGGGCCAGTTCACACTCTTAGCAATAGCCCAGGCCGTCACTAAGTTCGTCAACTATTACAAGTCAACGAACACTAATGGGTTAGCGATGGCCTGTGTTGTTGTTAGCCTATTAGGGTTGCTTTTAGCAGCCCGTCGGCCCCCTGATGCAAAACCTTGGAACCCAACAACTTTACTCTTGGAAGTGACTCCCTCAGAAAGCTAAATCAAGTTCGAACAAGGAAAAACCTCAGCCCAAAGGCGAACCTGTGCCAGAAGACATTGGTATGTTGTGAACGAATTAAAGTAATTAGCTGTGATTGTTCGAAGAGATTCTTTGCAACAATCAAAATTGAGAATTAATCTCACAAGCACAAAGCTTTTGTAGAAAAAAAAATCAATTGTGCTTTTGATAAGTGAGTTACAATATATGTATAGTCCCCTAGGGTTACATCCTAAACAAAAAAGGAAAACAAATAAAAAGTTAAACTCCTAAATAAATAAAAATATAAAAAAGGAAAACTTGAATTAGCTCCCAAATAGTCACAAATTTAAATAAGGAAACTGAAGTCATTTAATCTCAAAATTTGACCCAAATCCTTGAAATTTCAATAGTGGAAATATTCCAAATCCTTGCAATGTTTAATAGTGGAAATATTATTCCACAATATTTGACCCAAATCCTTGCAATCTTCAATAGTGAAATATTATTCCACAATCCTTGCATTGCACCTTGAATGGCACCCTTGAACCTCTTTGCCTTTGCCCTTGTAATTGGTCCTTGAGGTATTGCTAATGGATTTTTGCTCTTGGCTACTTGATTTGCATCATTCCCTCCTTCCTCAAGATGATTCGTCCTTAAATCAAACTCATCACTTACATCAAAAGAAGAAAGATCACTAACATTAAAAGTAGCACTAACAACATACTCATCATGTAGGTCCAATTTGTATGCATTATCGTTGACTCTTTTCTAAGACTTGAAAAGCCTCATCTCCTCGTGGATGCAATTTAGATTTTCTTTGAGTTGTAAATCTTTCCTTCCTCATATGTACCCACACCCAATCACCGGATCAAAAATGACTTTCCTTCTTCTCTTATTTGCTTGTTGTGCAATTTGTTGGTTCTTCTCGATGTTGATTTGCACATTCTCATGAAGTTGTTTCACCAATTCAGCTTTTTTCTTGCTATCCAAACTACTTCTTTCATTGTAAGGTAAAGGAACTAAATCCAAAGGAGTTAATGGATTAAATCCATAAATAACTTCAAATGGTGAAAAACCTGTAGTAGAATGCATAACACAATTATGAGCAAATTTAGCAAAAGACAAACAATATTCCTAATTTCTCAAGTTCTTTTGAATGATAGCACACAATAAAGTACACAATGTTCTATTTACTACTTCAGTTTGTCCATTAGTTTGTGGATGATAGGTGCTAGAAAATAATAATTTAGTGCCCAATTTATTCCATAAAACTTTCCAAAAATAGTTCAAGAACTTTACATCCCTATCACTAATAATAGTTTTAGGAATACCATGCAATTGCACTATCTCCATAAAAAACATATTAGTTATATGTGTTGCATCATCAGTTTTATTACAGGCAATGAAATGTGTCATCTTAGAAAATCTATCAACAATAACAAAAATAACATCTTTTCTTTTTTTGGACCTGGGCAAACCCAATACAAAATCCATAGAAATATATACCCATGGTTCATTAGGTACAGGTAAAGGAATATAAAACCTTATGGTAAAACTCTAGACTTAGCTTGTTTGCAAGTAACACAACTATCACAAATCTTAATCACATATTTTTTCATATTAGGCCAATAGAAGTGTTTTTGTAAGGTGTCTAAAGTCTTAACTGTCCCAAAATGTCTCATTAATCCACCCCTATGAGCTTCTCTAACAAGCAATTCACACATAGAACACATAGGTATACACAAAGCATTCTTTTTAAATAAATATCCATATGTTCTATAATACTTACCAAAAGCTCATTTTTCACAAGCATCATAAATACTAAAAAAGTTAAAATCCTCACCATACAATCCTTTGATGTGTTTGAATCCCAACATCTTTGCATTTATAGTGTTTATAAAAAAGCACTTTCTAGATAAGGCATCAGCGACCACATTGTCCTTACCTTGCTTATACTTGATCACGTATGGGAATGTCTCAATAGACTCATTCCACTTGGCGTGCCTTTTGTTCAACTTACCCTTTCCCTTGAGATGTTTTAAAGATTGATGGTCGGTGTGAATTACAAATTCCTTGGGCCATAGGTAGTGTTACTAGGTCTCTAATACTCTCACCAATGAATAAAGCTCCATGTCATAAGTTGGGTAGTTTAAAACTAAGCTTCTCACTGAAATAGGCAATAGGTCTCTTGCCTTGCATCAAAATAACTCCAATCCCTAAACCTGAAGTATCACACTCAATTTCAAAGGTATTAGTAAAGTCAGGCAAAGCTAGAATAGGTTCCTTACTTAAATTTTCCTTTAACAAATCGAATGCATGTTGTTGTTCACTGCCCCACTTAAAACCAGCATTTTTTTTATTACCTTGGTGAGAGGTGCAACAATAATGCTAAAGTCCCTAACAAACCGTCTATAAAAACTAGCAGACCTATGAAATGATCTTACTTCACTTATCGATTTAGGTGTAGGGCAATTTTTTATAGCACTTACCTTTTCTTCATTAACTTCAACACCTTTGGCACTAACAACAAAACCCAAAAACACAATTCGATCCAAACAAAAAGAACATTTTTTAAGATTATCGTACAACTTTTCTCTTTGTAAAATCTCAAGTACTAACCTTAAATGCTCAAGATGGTCATTTGAATTCTTTGAGTATACTAAGATATCATCAAAGTAGATGACAACAAATTTACCAATGAAGGGACGCAAAATATGATTCATTAATCTCATGAAAGTACTAGATGCATTAGTTAAACCAAAAGGCATAATTAACCATTCATATAAACCATGTTTTGTTTTAAATATAGTCTTCCATTCATCTCCTTCCCTCATATGAATTTGATGATACCCACTTTTTAAATCAATTTTGCTAAAAATACAAGATCCATGCAATTCATCCAATATGTCATCTAACCTAGGAATAGGATGTCTATACTTTACCGTTATATTATTGATTACATAACAATCAATATACATCCTCCAAGTTCCATCCTTATAATGTAAGGAAAACAGGAACCACACATGGACTCATGTTTTCTCGCACATATCCCTTGGCTAGCAACTCTTTGACTTGCCTTTGAGCTTATTGGTTTCCTCGAGATTACTCTGATAAGCGGGTTGATTTGGGACTGATGCTCCAGGAATGGAATCAATATGATGTTCAATACCCCTAATGCGTGGCAATCCATTGGGTATCTCTTCAGGAAAGACATCTCCAAAATCTTGCAAAAAAGAAACAAACTCACAAGATGAAGTGTCATCAAGATCGTTAATAGAAAAATAAGATTCCTTGTACATAAGTATGAGGATAGTCCTATTACAATACATTGCATCTTTAATGTCACTTATCTTAGCATAAAAAATTCACATGTTTCTTTTTATTCTCAACAATTTCTTTTGAACTCGAACTCTCTCCCTCACTCTCTGTCTTTTTCAAATCTACTCTTTCTTTTGCCTCACTCTTTTTCTCACTTTTTCCCTATTTTTCTCTTAATTCACTCTCACTCTCTTTCCTCTTCTTGGATTCAACCTTTTTTTACTTCTCCTATTCTTCAATTTATTGATGCCTTTTGAGATCATCTTCATATACTTCGTTTGGTGACAAAGGATTAAGTATAGTCGACTTCCCATCTTTTTAAATGGTGTACTTATTGGTGAAGCCATCATGTTTTGTTTTCCTATCAAATTGCCACGACCTTCCTAAAAGTAAATGTCTGACATGCATAGGTACCAATTCATATAAGACTTTATCTTTACACCTGCCAATAACAAAAGAAACCAATACTTGCTTGTTAACCCTGACTTCTTCACTAGCATTTAACCACTTGAGCTTGTAGTGTCTTAGGTGCTTAATGGTTAGCAAGCCTAGCTTTTCTACCATGTAATAGCTATCTACATTAGTACAACAACCATCATCAATTATCACATGACAAACTTTATTGTTGACAAAGCACCTAGTATGAAACTAGTTTTCTCTTTGTTGGTTGACATCTTCATCTTCCTTTACTTGAGTGCTTAGAGCCAGCATTGTCACAAGACAATCACCTTCAACCTCATTCTCATCTCCTTCATAATCCGTTGCATCTTCTAAGGATGGAATAAAATCACTTTCTCCATCTTCAACTTCACTAGCCGAATAATGTTCACCATCCTTTAAGATTAGAGTTTTCTTGTTTGGGCAATCTCTTTGGTAATGACCTGTCTCATGGCATTTAAAACAATTATGTTTGCTTGAAGAAGTGTTAGATATAGGTTTACCTTGCTTTCGAAAGGATGAAGAAACTCCTTCCTTTGAATCAGTTTTAGGCATAATTGATTTAGCCTTATCATCTTTCTTCCATTTTGATTTGTATGATGAAGTGGAAGAAAATTGACTATTATTGCCCTTTCTCTTGAGTTGTTTTTCCACCTTCAAAGAATTATGAAGCAAATCCTTCAACTCAATATAAGGTTGCAACTCTACCACATCTGTTATGTCCTTGTTCAAACCGTTAAGGAATCTAGCCATTGTGGCTTTTTTATCTTCTTCAATGTTTGCCCTACTCATAGACACCTCCATCTCCTTGCAATATTTTTCAACACTCGTAGAACCTTTCTTAAGCCTTTGAAGTCGATTGTATAACTCTCAGTAGTAGTGATTGGGTACAAACCGCCTCCTCATGATGATTTTGAGCTCATGCCATTCTTCAATGGGATTTTCATGATTATGTCTCCTTTTCTTTTTGGTATCATCCCACCAAGTCAAAGCATAGCCTTCAAATGAAACAACAACTAGCCTCATCTTCTTAGATTCAATGTAGTTATGACATTCAAACACCAACTCAATCTTCTTTTCCTAGTCCAAGTAGTCTTCGGGATCCAATCGCCCAAGAAAGGATGGAATTTTGAGCTTAACACCACCATCATTTTTGTCTTGCCTTGGCCTTGCCCTAACTTCCTCTTCTTCATTATCACCACTTATCTTCATCTTTATGAATTATCCTTGGAACTCGCCTTGTCTGTCTGGGTGCATTTTGATCATTAGTAGGCTCCCTATTGGTTTGAGAAACCTCTCATCTATCCATTTGATCATACAATTATTGAAACATTCTTTCCATATTTTGGGATAACTCCATGATCATTCTATTGTTATTTTGAGGATCACTCATCTTGACAATTTACATAATAAGGTTAGTGAAACAAGATAATAAGGACCTCATTTCACTTCCTCACGTGTTTCACTCAAGTATGATGTCGCTCAAATTCACTCGTGTTTATACTTAAGTTATATTGGCTTTTCTCTAAATGAGTTCATACTCTTGCGTTTTACCTCTATTTTCTTGCTTAAGATTCTTATAAGAGCCAATTCTCACAATTCAAAACCAATACTTTAAATTAATCCACAGACAACCAAGCAATAATGAGATTTTGGAACAAATATATTATTTTATTATTTTTTAAATCACAAAGGAATGAGGAGAAAATATTTAATTTAACAGAATTAGAATGAGGATAATAAGTATATCTAATTTGTGCAAGGAAATAAACAAGAATTTGGAAAACAAATCCGATTTGAAGTACGATGTGATGAACCTGAAATAGGAAAGGAGAGAAAAAATAAATCCTAGCTTGTGTTGGAAATCTTGGTTGACTCATCAATTCCTTGTTACAAACTAATTTCGTGGACTTTCCATACAAATCTTGAAAAAAGTCGGTACCTTTCCTTGGCCCACTTACCTTAGGAATTCAACTTCCTTTTTATGAACCTAACGATATTGAATTTGCAAAACTTTTATTTCCTTTTTTTTCAAGCTTTTCCTTCCTTCTTTTTTTTTGAACAGGCTTTTATTTCTTTTAAACTATCCACTTTTTTTTTTTAACGAATGAACTAGTCTTCTTTTTTTATATATATATATATTACAAGATCAAACTAGAAACACAAATTGAGAAAACAACTTAAATGGAAGATTGATGAAATAACAAGAACCAAACTTGAAGATCCTCCAAACCTTGTTGCGATTTCAAAGTCTTTGCCCCGTTGAATTTGATTTGATTCCAACAGAAGTGATTTTTTTTTTTTTTTTGGTTTCAACCTCCAAAAAGTGAAAATTAAGGCGATCAAAGAAAAAAAAATAAGGACGACAAAGTAGGAGTGACAAAAAGATGAAAAGAAGACAAACGAACACAATTTTTTTTACTCTAAATGAAAATAAACTAAAATAAATAGATAAATAAATGATTAGACTTGGAATCAAGAAAATACTACAGAAAACGAAAATAAAGGAATTAGATATTTGGATACGCAAACCTGACCTAGAGTCAAAGCTCTGATACCAAACTGATGTGAACATCAAGCGACTTACCTTGATACCCAACAACTTTAAGCTTGGAAGCGACTCCCTCAGAAAGCCAAATCAAGTTCGAACAAAGAAAAACCTCAACCTAAAGGCAAACCCATGTCAAAGGACTTTGGTATATTATGAACGAATCAAAGTAATTAGTTGTGATTGTTCGAAGCGATTCTTTGCAAGAATCAAAATTGAGAATTAATCCCACAAGCACAAAGCTTTTGTAGGAAAAAAAAATCAACTATACTTTTGATTAGTGGGATACAATATATATATAGTCCCCTAGGGTTACATCCCAAACAAAAAAAGAAAACAGATAAAAAGTTAAACTCCTAAATAAATATAAATATAAATAGAAAAACTTGAATTAACTCCCAAATAGTCACAAATTTAAATAAGGAAAGTCAAGCCATTTAATTGCAAAATTTGACCGAAATCTTTGCAATCTTCAATAGCGGAAATATTTCAAATCCTTGCAATCTTCAATAGTGAAAATATTATTCCACAATATTTGACCCAAATCCTTGCAATCTTCAATAGTGGAAATATTATTCCACAATCCTTGCATTGCACCTTGAATGGCACCCTTGAACCTTTTTGCCTTTACCCTTGTAATTAGTCCTTGAGGCATTGCTAATGGATCTTTGCTCTTGGCTACTTGATTTGTATCACCCCCTCTCTCTCTTTTTTTTCCCTTCTTTCTTCTTCTTTCCTTCTTCTTTCTTCTTCTTCTTCTTCTTCTTCTTCTTCTTCTTCTCCTTTCCTTTCCCGCTTCAACCCACCACCTACCGCTGCACTTGAGACCACCGCCGACAATAGTCCCACCACCCGTCGCTGACAACACCTCCTCATTCGGTTCCTCTTGCAATTTTTTGGATTTTAGGTTCGATTTTATCTGGGTTGATTTGGTTCAGTTTGGGCTCTCTCTTTCTAGGTTCTTGAAGATTTATAAGGTATGTGTTGATTTTAATGTTTTGAATAATATTTCATTAATTTTAAATTAGAAAATTGTTATTTTGTCTATTCTTTAGTTAGTTTTATTAAAATTGTGTTTTATGTTGAAATTATGTGTTATAAATTATGTGAAATTATGTTGAAGTTATTAATTTATGAAATATATATTTTTGTAAATAATGTTAAATTTTGAAATATGAAAATATTGATATTTCAAAATTTATTTACTTTTCATAATATTATTTAGTTTAGTTAAATAGTTTTGAAGCAAAATTATGTGATACTTAGGAATAGCACTTTATATGTAGGGTTATTATATATAAATTTGTAATTTTTAATTATGTGAAAATTAGTTGAAATGTTGAAATTAGGTGATTTTATTTAGTGACATATTTTCAATTTTAGAGAAAATTATAGTGAATTTTTAAAATTATTTTAATATTTCAAATAAAAAATTGTTGATTAATAAGAAATTAATTTATTGAAAAATTGTCATTAATTAGTCGTAATTAAATTTATAATAAATATAAACTAATAAATGAAGTTTTAATGTTCTAATGAATTAAAAAATTAGGAATTAATTATTAAATTTGTAATTTGTAACAAGAATATTAATTAATGAATAAATATGTAATTAATTTGAAAGTTAGGCATTAAGTATTGTTATTATTTTTTGTGATAAATTTGAAAGTTAGAAAATATTAGGAATTTATTATTAATTATGAAATTAATTTGTATTATATTATATTATTTAGTAGATTTTTTAGGAAATAAGACAATAATTAAGACATTAGAAATTAGTATTTCTGATATTATTTTAATATTAATTAGGAAATTTAAAGTGATTATTGAAAATGAATGTGGGAAATAATTAATTAATTTGTTTATTTAAATAGCAAGTTATGAATTATGAAGAATTTATTAGTAATTAAGAAATTAAAGCTACTATATATATTTATTTGGTATATTATTTAAATATGTGCAAATTAATGTGATACAAAACTTGTGATAAGGTATTTATCGCATTTGTTTATTGAGTTCATCTCTTATAATTTTGAGTATAATTTGTTTATATAAATTTATTAGACCCGACGTAAAAAAAGAGAAAAAAAACTCAATAAAATTTAATTTCCAACTTCCAAAAATTATAACTGAAAGCAAGACTTTTCACGTCTCATAACTATATATATATATATATATATATATATATATATATATATAACTTGATTCGCAATCAAAATTTGGAAATAACAATTGTTCCACATAATACCGACTGAATTCATTCACTCCATCAAGCACTAAAATCAAATGACTTCAAAATTGACAATCATGTGCAATTATGGAGCCTCAAATTTTATTAATCCATGCATAATTAATTTTTCTGTTGAAATAAAATTACCAAAAAATAAATAGAAGCATCATATTCCAAAAACCTTAGCAAGCACATGAATTTTTCATCGCAAAAAACATTGGCACAGAATGTTGTGGCTATCTTTTTCTCTTTTCTCTTTTGTTTTTAATTTTCTTTTTCTGTTGATGATATATATATATAGAGATATATATAGAGAAAGAGATATCAATCCAGTTGATTAGATCTCTTATTATTTCATGTTTAGTTCTCTCTTATACAGAGAATATATAGAATACTAAGCCTTTCACAGTTTTTTTTTTTTTTAATAAATCTATAAATACCACTCCATGCATCTAAAAATATTCACATCAACTCACATGCCTCTAATTAACTAAGTTATTACTCTAAGCCCCCTATGTTTTTCTATAATTAACCAAGTTATCATTTATTCTAAAAAATTAAATATAATTATCTTTTTATTTTGATCCATTATACTATTAAGCGGTTTCATTAAAATTTCTGTTAAAATCCTTTGCATTGGTTAATAACTCACATGATAATGGAAATTCTCCCTGAACTGATCTTTTTTCCCCTTTGAAAAGAAGACAACAACCAGGAATAAAAAAGGT
>CATIWR010623141.1:0-31797 GCA_949677035.1 Omphalea diandra | reverse complement strand
TTAAAAAAAAAAAAAAAAAAAAAAAAAAAAAACACAATCACAATCACAATCACAATCATAATATGCATACATAATTTGCATTGTGTTACTAACCTAGACCTCTCGAGTTTATTATGTTATCATCCTTTTAAGGGCAATGACCAAGTCAACAAGTGCCTCAGCCTATACATAAGTGATTTATAAAAGAAGTATCTTTTTAGTAACACAAGACTAGGCACAAGCAACATACACAAAAGCACATGATGGGAAAAATAACAATTACATAGGTAATATTAGTAGGCTCAAATATGTAAGTTGACCAAGTGATGTCTACAGTCATCATCGACCTAATCAGGGATGTTATGCATGACTCGACCATGCTATCAGGGAAGGGACTGAGCTCTTTTAACACCACTGAATCCAGCCTTCTTACTTCAAAATTGTAGGCCTCTTGTTTCCCCATATATTAAATGCAAGCATTGAAGGCCTTTCCTCAAAATGCATCATCGTCCTTTGAGCCCTTCTGTATAGAATTGTCTTATTGTGTGCCTCATGCTTTAGGAACATGTGAATCATAGCCTTAGCCATACGAATCATCTCGACTAGCATCCCATCCATCCAAGCCTTATAGGTAACATTGGTTATCACTAACTAGTCCCTTAATGTGAACTGTAGAGCCTGTTACACCTTATCCTCCTCTTTGATGTCTACCACCTAGAACATGTCTAAGGGAGAATGTTAGGGCATAAGCCAATCTTGTAGTCCCTCACGCCATAAAAAGACCCGCTACCCCATATACCACTCCCACAAGTAGGGACCCATTAGTAAACATCGATCATAAGAGAGGCCTTTGGACTCAACCACCTCGAGCTACCATGTGTGTGCAACCCCCTTTCAGTCTAAGTGCAATTGCAAAAGGAATAAAGAATCATGATTTACCATTATAAGTATATTTCCAAGATTAATAAATAAAATAGGGAACTAATACTTATTTCCTTTTGCAATGAAAATACCTAGTCTAAGGTGATGGTGTTCAGGAGATTACACTTGACCTTGAGTAACTACTCTCATTGATAGATAGAGCTCCACATTGCAAACCTAGGATAGTAGTCATCGATATCTAGTAGAGGGTTGCCACCCTCTAAAAACCTCAACTCCATGGCCTAAGCTTGCTAAAAAAGCACAATATTATTTTAAAGATGCCTAAAAAGACAAATAAATATATAGAATAATGAAATTTATAAAGTTACTTATAGTTAGAATGCACAAAGTGCCCCTATGTATGATAGGCCCCTATCGCATCGATCTAGGAAATGGTATACATATGTCAACACAACGGACCCCTAGTTAAAGTGGTAGATGAGTCTGATGTACTTTATTATGGGCAATAGATAAATCTCTACCATATCTGAGGGGATTCACAAATAGCATCCTCAATAAGTTGTATACCAGAAATGATATGCCATCTTGACAACCACCTTGGATGGCATATCATCTATGGCGACATGAGTGGATGTCTTCAAGTTGGATAGCTTAAATATGAGCCTCCCCTTCATTTAGGGAATGCATCGAAGAAGGGGACAAACATAGTCTCATTGTAGCACCGAGTGGTGCACACTGACATTAATAGGAGCAAAATCCTAGAGAATTAGATCTTTGTAAAGTAAGCGAAGTCACTACGAGTGATCATCACCTCCTCTATCTATGACAGGTGGAATATATAAGTGGTATCCATCCACTATGCAACCAATGCCCTTATCATGGTCGAATCACCATGTGGGGCCCTATTAGGTAGCGTCTTAAAAAATGATATGAGATCGGTCCCATCTAATGAGCATTGATGCAAGGGCATAGCTTCCTGAACCAAACTCAGGTTAGGCAACCCACTATGCCTCCTTTATTGAAGGAGATGTCACCTTACAAGAAATGGAAAACAAACATTCAACTCCCATACAATAAGAAGTAAATCAAAACAAATAAAAGGGAGAACTAGATGATGATAAAGGATACAAAAAAAAAAAAAAAACATGTAAATCCAGATTGCTTGAGTTGGTCGAATGCAAAATAAAAATTGAATCACCAATCCCAAGTATACAAAATATGTAAAATTCCTTAATAATAAAAATAATATCCTAAATGTTCTCATGTGCAAGTGTTTAAATAATATAAGGGAAGTTCAAAAGTTAGGAAATAATTAGTCTCAACCATGGCAAGGACTATTTGTAAAACTTTTGTGAAAAATTATGAAAATTAATTTTTCTAAACGAATTTCATAAAAGTCCTAGGTTTGGTTTAGCAATTATTTCACATACATATAAATTATTCTAAAGTTATAGATATGTGTTTTGATTTTTTATGAATTATTTCATAAATTAATTTAGACATTTTTTTTTGGTAGATCTTAAGAATCCAACAAAGCACGCAAATTGAGATAACTAATTAATTGATAAACATCAAAACAAAAAATTTCAAAATTTAAAGGGTAAGTATCCAATGCTTAGTTCCTAATATTTTTAAAGCTAACCTAGTGTTCCAATGTGGAGAACAATTCAAGGCCAATGCCTAAAATCTATAGTACTGAAAATGAGAAACATAAATAAATGAAATACAAGAAATAAAAAAAGGAACCTACCACATTAAAGGTCATGCCTGCCAAGTGATAATACAAGTCGTTTACTATTGAAGCATTGCAGCACACCTCAAAACCCTTTAGCGCGATCTTTAATGTTGCGTGTACTACAGGATAAACTCAAAGAAAGCCCTAAGCAATCTTCATATGCTTAAGCACATTGTAGATGGTCACATCACCGTTACGAAAGTTGGCGACAACATCAAACATAGAAGCATTAAAGTCACCATCTAAAAAATTCCATAACCAACGAAAACCCTAGAAGAAGCCAAGTCTAGAGAGAATTTAGTGAGATAAAGTACATAAATAAGCCTCCAAGTAATCCCAAGCCATTAAATAGTGGGGATTATTTAAATAGACAATTAATACACCTCTAGACTGGGCAAAATAGTTGCCACACTGTGTTTCTATGCGGACTCCATTAAATTGGTTGTGCCAACAAGCTTATATTTATACAGACTATTAAAAAAGGGTAGAAGAAGAAAAGGAGAAGAAAGGAAGGCCATAAATGGAAATGACTAAGCAACCCCTTTTACATTACTGAACTCTAATAAGCATTTCAACCTTCAATCTGCCAGTAAAATTACTAGATTACCCTCAAAGTCAGAATTAACACTCTTAAGGGTCTTAAAGGAATCACTTGATCAAAATTCACATTCCATGAGTTATTTCAACTAAAGATGCACACTTAATAGCCATCATAACAATACTAGACTTTAGACGACCATTCTAGCATAAGTTCGCTTCCACGAAGGCCATAAGGGCTATAATGAACTGAATTTACTTATAATTTGCCATAAAAGTTATGATAATGCAATAATACACAATACATCAAAAGGGCAAGCGTGACACTGGATCATTCCTAAGGGGCATCCTTGAGCCAAAATCCCCTACCAGAAGGGCTTACACAATTCAAATAGATTCAAGAACATAAGTAGTTATAAGAGGCTGCTAATAGAGATATAACTCATCTTAGTGCCTATTAGAAAGTTATTATGAAAGTTAGTAACTACTAAAAAGCTACTAGAAATGTGTGGAATACACTAGTACCTATTGAAAAGCTACTAGAACAAACCTAATACTTGTTGGATAGCTATCAGGACACCCATTACTAAATAGAAAGCTACTAGCGATGTATAAAACACACAAACACTTGCAAAAAAGTTGTCAAAACAAACTTAATACATACTAGAAAGCTACTAAGACTCCTAATACCTATTAGAAAGCTGTTAGGACACCCAGTACCTACCAAAGAGCTACTGAGACTCGTAGTACCTATTAGAAAGTGGCTAAGACACTTAGTACATGTTAAAAGCTGTTAGAGATGTATGAAACATATAGGTACCCATTAGAAAAATGTCAAAATAAATTTAGTACCTATTAGAGAGCTATTAAGACTCTTAGTACTCACAAGAATATTGCTAAGACGCCATGTGCCTATTTGAAAGTTGCTAGAGGCATAAATAACACACTAGCTAGAGAGTTACCATAATATATTTTAGTATTTTCTCTAGGAGCTACTAAAGAATTGTATCCTTCGACACCTTTTCTCATGTTTACATTTCCTATAATGCTTTGTTGTGCCTTATTCCAATAATCATTTCTTAAATGTTATTTTCCAAACCTTAAAAAGTTGAGGGCAAACTATAAGCATTTCTAGGGCTTTAGATTTTGGATTTAAGCTTAATGATGAGAAATATTGGAGTTATTTTCTAAGATGCAAAATGGAATTACAAAGAAAGAGGAACAAATGCTTTAAGAATCCTTAGATTAGGCCTCAAACTAAGCCTAAGCTCACCAAGCCTAAAGCCTAAATTTGCCAGCCATGATTTACATGGTTGTATAGCCATCTAATTAGCTCAACATAATAAAACCTACTCAACATAGCATTTTAAAACCTTATCCATTATAGATGCCCTAGATGCACAACCAATATAGTGGGTTGTATAATAAACTACTTGGTTATAAATACCATTTGAAAACCTTGATTCTGAAACATTCATGGCATTTCTTTGTTATGGGTCATCAATGAAGTGCATCCAGGAGCTATTCCAGCTCTAGTGCACCCCTTTCCCTTTATAAATACCTACCATTAAATAAACAATGAGATCTTTAGAAACCATAAAGTTACTCTACTTAAATCTTTACTCAGCCTATCCTTAGACTAAAAAACAAAGCCCTAACTCACTCACACTAATATCCAGGATAGAACCAAGGCATTTGCCACTTGACTTTATGCATTCTTATTGCATTTTGAAGGATAACATCAAAACTAAGTGCCTTTCATGGTAAGAACAACATTTAAGAGCATCCAAGGGTCCCTCATCTCTCCTTCTTTTTCTTCTCTTTTTTTTCTTCATTTGAAAAACCCAGTCTATATAGGCTTGTACAAACCACCAAGTATGTTGTACAAACTACTAGTTAGTTTGTATAACATTCTTTGACTAAGGACAATTTGCAAAACTTAATCTCTTATCCTTATGGGTTCTTCAATTTTTGAGATTTCTAATGAATGTTTTAGGAACTCCATTTATAGAGTAGGCGTAGGTTTTATGACCTACGACCCCTATTTAATCAAATAATGGGGCAAGATGAGTTTAAGTGTGTTTTATGATTTTCATGCATTAAACTTTTTCCTTCTTTTTTGTTTAATGTTTCAATATGTGATACATATTCTATTTTAAGACCATTTTGAGCTATAATCAAGTGAGGAATTCTTCATTGCTATGACCTTGAGAGCTTCACTAGTATTATTATCATTTTGAGTATTAGTTGTGTCCTAATTATTGTCACCATGGGAAGGTGTAGTTAGCTTTTGAGCTAGTCTATTTCTTTAACTATATCTTAGGTGACCACATGATTAGAGTTAGGAGGGAAGTTCCATCCTTAATGACCTCCCTATTGTGCTATGTTTATATTTGCATTCTACACCTATTTTTTGCCATGAGATAGTTTTTATTTGACTAACATCCTAACTTTTATAATGGTTAGTGGTGTTCATGGATGCTTAGCTTTTTAAGAGGAATATGGAGGAGGGTTCAATAACCCTAGGATCCCACTTGTTAAGACTTTTACCTTGGGCCACTAACTTGTAATTGTATTACATGTTTATGGTATCTCATGCCTCATGATTCATATGTTTGATCTTTATTTATTATTATTATTCCTATTATGCAATTCATGTGATGTTGGGATGTTATTAACCTTGGACTTAGACTTGGTTAGGTTTTCCTTAACTTGGAGATTTTGCTGATACCTCTTCTTTAGTTGCATTTCTTTTTTTATGTTTCATTGCTTTGTCTTTATGATGATTATTAACATGTTTTTCCTTTGTGTAAGTAATGGAGGAGGCATGCTAAGTTCCATTATGTATGATTATGCATGATTGTGATTGGTTAATATGCATGATCCCTCCCATTTGATATTACATGTCCATATTCCTTTTAATATGATCATGATACTTGATGATGATATGCTTAATTGGACATGCTAGAAATGTGTTTAGGGGCATTAATTAAATTAATTAATAATAGAGACAAGATGGTAAAAAGTGAACCAAAGATGCTTGAAGGCCAAATTCTAATGTTCAGGCTGTATGAGGTTGCCTGACCTATTCCTTAAGTCGTACCCAATTTTTGAACATGATTTCTAATGGGATGAAGACAAATTGGCCTTTTAAACAACTTAGGTAGATTTGGATTTTGTCCTTACCTAAATTGTTATCCCGATCAAAGTCAGTGGTGACTCCACATTCTATTAGGGATGGTATCAATGCATTGTCACATCTTTGGTCCCTCATTGACCACTTAAATTGGAAAAAGGCTTCAATCTTACATGAGGCTTAAAGAACCCTATTGATCCAAGCACAAGCCATGATTTGGGGTTGATACAAATGTATAAGCCCCTATCCTTTCAATTCCCCCATTGATCGATAAAAGGATGGAGTCATAAGTAAGATTCCACTCATTCAAGGGTAGTCCTGATTCAATTTTATTAGACAATGTCTCTTTATAATCAATGCCATCTCTTTTAGTAAAACACTTTGCTACAAGTTTGACTTTATATCTTTTAACATTGCCTTTAAAGTCACATTTTATCTTAAATACCCACTTACACCTAACTCTTTTACAGTTTTCTAGTAGTTTAACAAGATCCTTGACATTATTTTCTTCCATCAATTTCAAATAATCTTCCATTGTGTTAATACATTTATTTGATTCTTTACTTTTTATGGCTTATAACTATGAAATTGAATCCTCATTAATTCTAATATCAAAATCTAACTCTTATAAATATACTATATAATCATCCAAAATGGTTGATCTCCTTGCTCTTTGAGATCTCCTAAATGTTATTCCTTATGGTTCACTTACATTAGTCATATGTGAGTTTGTTGCTTTATAAGATTGTTCTTTGTTCAAATATTATTCAATGTTATCAATATGTCCCTCAACACCTTAAACAATATTTAATAAAGTAAGGGATGAAGGAACATTCATATGTTAAGGAATATTTATAGTAATTTCCTTTATCTCCATATCATATCGTTTAACCATTCTTTATAAATTTTACATTTTTTATTTCCAAAATTCTTGGATTATGCTTAGGATAATAAAAATATATTCCTTTTAGATTTCTCTAGGTAACCATTCAAGTAATCGCGAACAGTTTGAGAATTTAATTTTATTTCATGTGGTTAGGAGTATAAATTCTCACTTTCACTGGACAACCCCAAACATGAATGTGTCACAAATTAGGTTTTCTTCCTATCCACAATTCAAAAGGACTTTTTGAAACTGCCTTACAAAGAATCCTATTCAATAAATATGTCATGATTTTAAGCACATATATCCACAATGATTTAGATAGAGAGACATTACTCATTGTATTCCTAACCATATCTATTAAAGTTTGATCATGCCTTTTGCTACATCATTTTCTTTGGGTGTACCTAGCATTGAATACTATGTACATATGCCATAACTTTTGAGGAATTTTGCAAATGGACTAGGACATTATCCAAAGTCATCCATAATATTCACCACCCATGTCAGATATTTTAATTTTTACCTTTTTATCTAATTGCCTTTCAACCTCCTTTATGTATGCCTCAAGAGCATTTACTAATTGAGATTTTTAATGAAGAAAAAAGATGTAACCATAATGTGAAAACTTCTCAATAAAGGTGATAAAATACTTTTCTTCGTTAATAATTGGAGTGTTAAAAGGTCTACAAATATTTGTGTATTATTTCAAGAAACTAAGTACTTGTGTCTCCTTTCTTAATATGTTTGATTTACTTACTGTAAGCATCATATTATGGACCTCTATATGTAATACTCGATGATGAAAATCATTTAATACATCCTTAAATCAGAGTAGGAATTGTCAAAGGAAGAGATAAAGGCCTTAGGAAACCTTGGAAAAGCCCAAAGCCAAGCTTAAAACCAAATCTCAACACCAAGTGCACAACTAAAGTATAATATGCTAGCTTGAGTAAATAAGTTATACAATCGATTAAACAGGGTTGTATAACACACATCCAAGGTTGTACAACCCTTCCTTAAACCCCAACCTCTATAACCTTCTTAAATTGGTCCCCCCTTAAACCCTAAGAATGTACAACCCTGATAGATAGATGTACATCCCATCTATAGCTGTATAACTCATATGCAAACCCTAATTCTAGGAGATTCATCTAGTTCTTTGTAACTAGATATAGACATGGTGCAACCAAAACCATTTTTGGCCCAGATGCACCCTTTTCCCCTATAAATTCACCTTTATTTGAAAAGTGGGGAGGCTTGGATAACCCTAAGGTTACTTTGCCAAAATTTATCCTTAACTCATACTTTAAATAGAAACACTAAACCCTAGCCCTTCCTAATAAGTTCTAAGGTAGAACAAGGCCTTTTCTCTTTATCATTATACATTTCTTAAGCATTTTAATGGATATTAAACTCATTTTGTTCCTCGGAGGGCAAGGAAACACTTGAAGGCATCCAGAAAAACCCCTTCCCTTCTTTTTCTTCTTTTTTTTTTTTTTTTTTGTTTTCAAAAACCTAAGAACTTGAAGCTATTTGTAATAACTAGGCTATATAGCCCTATTTTCCTATAACAGTTTTGTACAATCACTCATTTCTTTCCTTAAATTTTCCCATTTTGTCAAAGCTATTTTTGTACTTTTATGACTACAATGGAAGAATGGGATGAGGCCTTATGGACTATGACTCCTATTCACTTCAAAAGTGGAGTTTTGATGGACTTTGAAGTGATTTTCATGGTTTATCTTATACAAATGTTTGTACTATTTCATTTTTTGTTTAATGATGGTTTTAGTTCTATTCTGATCACTTTAGGGTAATGGACCAAGTGAGGGACTTAATGTTTCAAAGATCTTAAAAGCTCTTCTTCTGCTTGTGTTTATGTTTAGAGCATGTGCATAGTATTTTGGGCTTGTAATTTCCCCTTGTACTAATGGCATTCTAACCCTTATGATAGTCATTAGTGTTTATGGATGTCGTAGCTCTTTTAGAGCTACAAGAGAGAGGGTTCATCAACTCTAAGAACTCTTTTGTCATGATTTAGCCTTAGGCCATTAAGGATCCTCCTTTATGTTTTGCATGGCATATTTATGGTATATTGCTCCTTTATAATGCTTATATTTGTGTTCTAATGTTTTAATGCTTTCCATGTGATGTTAGGATGTAATATTATAGACTTAAATACATACCTAGGAAGTTTTGCATGTGAGAGAAGGTAGTATGTGCTATGTTTCTTCTTTGTGCTTTGAGTTCATTTGGTTTGTCTTATGTCCCTTTCATTTACTAACTTAATTCTCTTTGTTTAGATATAGGTGTTCTTACTTGGGTTTGACCATGAATTTGGTCTTGACCATCATCCTATATGATTATGGATGATTGTGAAGTGTGATGTGTATGGATATACGTGATAATCCAAATACCATGATGCATGACCCTTCTTTATTGGAGATAATTATGTTTAAATGGATGTATGAATATGCATGATGACCTCTAGACCATCATACATGATGCCACTCCCCTTTAGATTAATGGAATGATTTGATTGGCTTAATTGTGATAGAGGCATGCTTAAAACCATTAATCAAACTAATCAATAACTCAATTAAAATATTAAAAGTGAACCAAAGATGCTAGAAGGTTGAATCCCAATATTTGGGTAGTTTAGGTTGTCTAATCTCTTCCCTAAGTCATACCCAATTTCTAAACCCAAACTATTATGCGGTGAAGATGAAATGGTCCTTCTAACTAACTTAGATTAGGTTCAGATTTTTTCTTCCTCAGATTCTTATCCCAATAAAAACTTTATATTTTTTAGGGATGGTACCAATGTGTTATCTTGTGTTTGGTCCTCCAATGACCTTCACTTTGGATTTTGGCTTTGAATAATTCAAGGCCTAAATGGATCCCTTGTTGGTCCAAACTTATAGCACATATTGGGGGCATCACCAATGTAAAGACTCTCATCTTTTAGATCTACCATTGATCGATAAAAGGATGGAGTCACAAGCAAAATTCCACTAGTTTGAGTAAAGCCCAAAGCACTCACAATGGAGACTCTATTAGGGACTCAAAATTGACTTCACATTCAACCTCTGACTTACTTTTAATATTACAAACTAGTTATTGAGTAAGTCCATTGCATTCATGTAGCCTCTATGCTTCAATATGAGCACTAGGTTATCCTTAGATAATTTGTTAGTTCCCTAAACTTAAGACTTAGCTCCATTCGGGTTTAAGAGATTGTAAGGAGGATTCATCATTGATGATCCTAGTACTTTTGGGTATATTGAATGAGGGATCACAACAACTGTCTTTCAAGCTTATAAGAGCCATTAACTATAATAACCTTCTCAACCAATAGGTTTATGGAAAAGCCAAAAGTACCTTAGAATAGGGTGCATCCCATTTATTTTCATTTATTCTTCAAAGGAGAGTGAAGGTCTTCAAGGAACATGGTTAAGTGCCCCTAATGTAAGTGCAAATGTTACCCCTCCCTTTTTGATGTAATTATCCCTACACATAAATACTTGTGTATCCCGTTCGCTGACATGTAAATATTTTTGTACACATCTTTTAAAAGGGATATCTTTCCTTTCATGTAGATATTGCTTCAAATAATGTAAATGGTTCTTCTTTTTAGTACCTTTACGTATATGTTCTTTCGAGACTTTAAATCATTTTAGTCTGAGGTGACCATCCATATTCTTTGCCCTATGATGGTATAAGAATGAGACCTTACTTAGAATAAAGCCACTAGACTTTATGTATGGGAGAAATAAGGTCAGAAGGATCTTTTGCAAAATGATTTTTGTATAACATGCATATTTGCTTTGATTACCTGTTTATACATCATACTGATAACCCTTGTCTTGCAACTATCATATCTCCATCCAAACCTTTGTGGAAAAGAAGAGGTAATCAATTTGCTAGGAAGAGTAAGACATCGATTCCGAGCTAAAAAGTTAATAAAGTCATGGAGCCAACCATACTACCTAAGGTCTTGGAAAAGATGATAGTTGACTTTAATCGCAAGATGGAGGAGAGGATTGTTAAGGAGGTGAACAAGTGCGTCGATGAGATTTTGATAATGGAGGAGACCTCTACCAATAGAACTGACAAAGGGGAAAACAACAATGGAAGTGCCCTAACTTGTGGTGATTGGTGATGATCTATTTAGGATGAAAGAGTATCATGAGAGTAAGCTTTCCAAGGAAGTGAGAAGCATTACCATTAGTTTGGGCAAACTAATGAAGAGTGAGAAGGAGAGCACTTAATTTTATGATGTCACTAAACAGCTAGAAAAAATGTCAAAGTTCTAGGTGTTAAAGGTTTGGAAAAGGGAATAGACATTGAGGAATTGCTTGTTCACAGGCCTGCGAGGCTTCTAGCTAATATTTTCATGCCTAAGCTCCCGAAGTTTACAAGAACCCATAATGCAAAGATCCATGTATACTTGTATGTGCTAGTCATGAAGGCATGTGAGGTCCCGATGAACATTATGTTAGAGCTTTTTGAATTGTCTTTAAAAAGTTCCATAAAAACATGGTACTTTAACCAATCAAAGACTGTCAGAGAAGATTAGAAGGAACTAATGGAAGCTTTTTGAGAGGCACTATGCTTGTAATTCAGGTGTAGAGGTCACATTGCAAGATTTAGAGTCTTTAAAGTTGGAAACTAGTGAAAACTTTAATGATTACATTTAGAGATGGAAGAAGATGGCTTTAGAGGTGACCACAAGGCCTACGAAGAGAGATCAAGTCAAGATAAATGTTAAAGGGGCTCTACATAGTATTGGCACCAAAATTAGGGGAATGTTGGTCAAGAACTTTGAGGACTTTCAAGAAGCATGTTGCAAGCTGAAGAATTAAAATCTAAGTCGAGACAATATAGGGGAAGAAGAATAACTCCATCTCAACTTTAGGTTGAAGGGAACAAGACAACAAATGTCAATGCAGTAAGGATGCCACAACAATTCACTGATTTAGGTATGCCTCTATTTAAAGCATTTAAGCAATTGTAGAGGAAGGATGTGCCAGAGCCTCTAGTATAGAGACCACATCCTAAGTCAATGCCTAGGGGGTGTGATGTTAGTGTTCATTGCATCTTTCATCAAAGAGCAAGTCACAACACTGGCGACCAATGCATACTAAGACATAAGATTTAGGTTCTCATTGATAATAAGATGATTGTTTCACCTTTTTTTTGAAAGGCCTAGTATTCAAGGGAGCCCTCTCCCAAATTATTATAGTGTTCCTCCCCAAGGTTAGAGGACATTTGTGATAAATTCTAGAATTCTCGAGAAGGTTGTTATTGCTACTATTGAAAGAGGTTGTGGTTATTTGCACATTAAACTTTAGGAAAGCTCAGATGAGGAAACAAAAGAGGTATGAAGAAAAAGAATGATCTAGCTTTAAGGAAGAAAGTGATGAAATAGGTAAGCCATGTGACTCATAGCAAAAAATACTATTCTGACTGAGAAGCTCCTAAAAAACCAAGGGTTGAGACAAAGATGGATGAACAAGTTATGAGGAAAAAAAAGGATGATAATCTTATTGTGAAATAATTGAAGAAGATGCCAACCTAGATCAATTTGCAAGAAATGCTTATTACCTCGCAAGAGCATAAGAAGTCTATGGTTAAGGCTTTGTGGAGTTGGATTATCTGAAAGGAAGTTACCCTGAAAGATATCGTCATATTGATGAATTATAAGGGTAAAATCAATTTATCTAATAAGGATTTGTCACTTGAAGGAAGGGATCACATTCTAGCCCTATTCATCTAAGCTTAGATGAAAGAGAGATGCACACCACGTGTGATGGTTGATGAGGAGTCCAGGATTGACATCCACCCCTCAAAGTTACTGCATAAGTTTGAATTATCTAAAAAAGGTTTGGATTATTTAAAATATATTTGGAAGCTTTCAACAGTGTAATTCAAGCTTATGATAATAGTAAGAGGCTAGCTTTGGGTGCGTTCAAAGCCCTAGTAAAAATGGGCATAATATAGATGATGGTGGAATTTACAGTCTTAAATATCCTAATCACCATCTCATTTTTATTAAGGAGACAATGGAATCACCTGTCGGGTGGTGTGCTTTCCACTGGTCATCAAAAAGTTAAGATTCCTTATAAAGGAGACATTTGTGTAAAGGTTAGGAAAATTGTGTCAGCTTTAAATGTGGCTATTCTACATCTCCAAGGATTATAAAGTGCATGGCATTTCTACTAGGAACGGGATTAGGGAAGAATTCCATCGACATATCAAAGCTTATAGAGATTCCCACTTAGACTATAAGCAAAGGACTGGGGTATCATGATAAATAGTCAGAGTCAGAAATAAGGGGCTTGTATGGACCATTTTCAAATTTCTTTGTGAAATAAGGATAAGTCATCAAAGAAGTTGAGTAAAGGATTGTTGAAAGTGAGAAGTCATTGGGCGATGATAAAGATGAACTCAAAAAGACCTGTTTCTATATGGATGTTGGTGAATTAGGATATCATGATTATTGAGACTCATCAAAAGAGGAGGATGGGAAAAAGAAGAGAAAAAAGAAAGGTAAACAAATTGTAAAGATAGAGGATGATTAAGAATCAAACCAGTTTATGGTTTTATATGGTCTTTAGTCTACATGGCCATGGAATAATGAGAAAAGGATCACTAATGAACAGATGGAATAATATATATTAGATCAAAATTTCTAGGCCATTAAGGAAGATCATGCAAAGAAGGGGTCTAACTCAATAAAGCAAAATAAACACTTCATAAATTCAAAATAGGAGTATACTGGGCCGTGTAAGTTTACTGAAGTTGTTTACATCAAGATTAATTGGAGAGTATCAAAAGCATGATTATAAACTCCATCAAGGAGGTAAGTGTTGAGGAAAAAGCAAGGCCCTATGATAGAGACTAAGTCAACTATGACAGATGACACAACACTTTGGGCAAATTTTATGAAAATCGAGCTAGGGGATAATTAGATAAAACAAAGTTTTGAGGAAGTTATCAAGGCTATCACTAGTACATAAAATGGGAAATATGCAAATTTCACATAAAATACTGATCTTGAGGTTCTTATTGATGAGGTAAAGGGTGAAAAAGAAGAAGAGGCTCGAGCAAATAGAACTCCTACCAACTAACCAAATGAAGCTAGCTTTCTTATTACTACTAATGTTCTTGTTTACAACCTTTTTTATGATGATGATGTATTCCTTTCTATGTTGAAGGCAATGAATGATGAGTTTACTTACTTGTGATGTATTTTTTGATGGTAATGTGTATTGCATGCATCATTTCATGAGCATATTTAACATTAATTCTGTGTGTACGACTGCATATAATCTTTGAACATAGAAAAACCAAAAACTATTGCTCATTATCAGTGATGTCACATAAGAGGAGTGAAGAAATTTTGAACAACTTCTCAGAAAGTACTATAGGGGTTTTACTTAGATGTACGAAGATATGCTAAGGTTGATAGGCAAATTATAGAATATAGAATCTCGACCTATTTGCACATGAAAATGGTAAAATAAAAGCTTCATAGGATGAGACCTCAGTGGCTCAATTGGTCAAGAAAGAAGTAGCAAAGCAATTGAATGCCAAGTTCTTAGAAGAAATAGACTATTTTGAATGGTTAGCTAACATAGTATCGATACCAAAAATGGATGGAAGAGTGAGGATGTGTGTTGACTAAAGGGATAAGAATAAAGCATGGCCAAATGATGACTTTCCTTTACCATATATAAATGTATTGGTTGATAGTTTTGCAACTTATTATTAATTACTTTATTGATGGGTTTCTTGGTACAATTAAATTCTCATGGCTATCATTAATAAGGTAAAAATGGTTTTCATCATAGAATGGGGGATGTATTACTATAAGGCGATGCCATTTGTGTTGATGAATGTGGGAGCAACATACTAGTGAATTGCAACTACCCTATTACATGATGTAATCCATAAGGAGGTTGAGGTGTATGCAGATGACATGATGGTAAAGTCTGAAATAAGGGAAGGGCACTTTAAAGCTTTGGAGAAATTTTTAAAGAGAGTTGATGAGTACAACTTGAGATTAAGTGTATGTTTAGGATCACATTCGGTAAACTATTAGGACACATGTTCAGTGAAAGGGGCATTGAAATGGATCCAAATAATGTAAAAGCTATTCAAGAAATGTCTGTGCCCAAGACAGAGAAGGAGTTTTAAGGTTCCTAGGTTGCTTATAGCACATTAAACACTTCATAACTAAATTCACTCCCATTTCTGAATCAATCCTTAAGCTGTTAAGGTGGGATCAACTAGTGAAGTGGAACAAACAATGCTAAAAGCCTTCGAGAGAATAAAAGAGTATCTCACTAATCTACCAATATTGAAGCGACCAACACTTGAAAAACCACTAACCTTGTATTTAATAGTAGAAGACAACTCTATTGGTGTAATATTAGCCCAGGAAGATGAAATAAGGAATGAACATGTAATCTATTACCTCTATAAGAAGTTGTTATCTTATGAAGTGCAATATAATCAGGTGGAGAAACCTGTCTGGCACTGGTTTGAGTAATAAAGAAGTTGAGGCACTATTTTCAATTGTATTTCGTGGAAATGGTTTTAAAACATGATCTAATTAAGTACTTACACGAAGATTGTTCCTTGACGAAAAGTTAAAGAAATGATTAATTCTAATGAATTAATTCGACATTAAGTATATGGCAAAAAAAGTGACCAAAGGACGAGTGGTCACAGAGCATTTGGAATAATGGCCTATCGATGAATGAGAATTTAAGCTTTCCTACTTCCTAGATGAAGGGTTAGGAGCGAATGAGCCTCAGAGATGGAGAGTGTACTTTGATGGAGCTATAAACAAGCAAGGGAAGGGCATGAGGGTAGTTATGATTTTGCTAGAAGGATAACTCTTCCCAGTATCTAAAAAGGTAAACTACAAGATGACTAACAACATGGCTGAGTATGAAGCAAGTGCACTCGAACTTGAACTCTTGAAGCAAATAAGGGTTAAAATGTTAGAGGTGTTTGGGAATTCACTACTAGTCATTTTGTAGGCAACGAATGAATGGGAATTGGAAGAAGAACGTTTAGACCCATATTTAGAGTATATAAAGGAATTGGTGTAGAATTTTCAAAGGGTCACATTCCATCATCTGTCAAGGGAAAATTGTGATGGTTCATGCCTTAGCACTTTAGTGTTTATTTAGGATGGACCAGAGGCGATGCCTAAGAAGCCGTTAATCACACTTTAGGCCAGGGCATCGTATATAGATAAAGGAGTGATGCAAGTGTCAACAGAGAACAATCCTTATTATTTTGATATACAAAGATACATAGACAGTGATGAATACCTCAAAGAGGCCGAGAAGAAGGACAATGATGTGATTTGAAGGTTATCTTCACAATTTATAGTCCATGATAGGGTAATGTAGAAGAGAATGCCCGACGGGATTCATTTACGATGTGTGGAAGATAAAGAGGCTAGTAAGGTCATAAATGAGGTGTATGCGAGATTTTGTGGCCACTATATAAATGGGAATGTCCTAGAAAAAAAAATTTAAGATTGAGATATTGCTAGACCACTATGGAACATGACTGTATTTAAAAGGTTTGAAGCTGTCATGAATGTCAAGTCCATGGTAACCTCAATCATTTACCATCAACTGAGTTGCATAATCTAACCTCACCTTGTCCATTTATATCATGGGGCATTTACATGGTTGGAGAAATCGAACCAGCTTTCACAAGGTGACATTAGTATAATGTAGTGGCAGTTGATTACTTTTTGAAACGTTAAAGGTTGAAGCCTTCAGTAAGGTGGGGGTGAAATACATGGCATGATTTATGAAGAAAAATCTCATCTACTGCTATGGTGTGCCACACCATGTTGTCATGGATAATGGTGTACATTTTTAAAGGTCAAGGTCATATTGGAGAAATACAAACAAGTCCACCATAAGTCATCACTTTACAAGTTGTAGGCTAACGAGGCAATGGAGGCGACAAATAAGAATGTTAAAAATATCCTTTCTAAGATGGTTGAAACATATAAAGGCTAGTCTAAGAAGTTACCATTTTCCCTGTGGGGTTATTGAACTACAACATGAACATCAATTAGGATGATGTCGTGTTCCCTGAGAAAAGGGATGAAGGTAAACCAGCAAATTGAGCTAGAAGTGAAGTCTTTATGAGTACTAGTTTAATATGGAGTTCTTGAATACCAATGGATGTGAAGTAGATTTAAATAATTAGTTCTACTAAATGAGAAAAGATTAAAGGCCTTATTATTAGTTGTGTGCCCTAAGCCAGTAGTTGTAATGGATATGTTCTTAATAATGTCATGATTACAATTTTATTGAATATCTCTTCTATTTGCAACTAAATGATAAATTTCATGAATAGTTAATTCTACATATGCCATCAAGTATTTGACTTGATAGTAAAACCTTTAGGTGTAAAGAATTATGTTCTGAATTGTCCCTAGTCGGTCATTATTATTAAGATAATAATGAAAAAAAAGACTAATATGTATTTTGACTAATGACTATGTTTTATTAGTCATAAATATGTGATATTAAGTCCAACACATAAATATATGTTTAAGAAACATTGTATTGGACTGAATCGGTATGAGAACACTACATGTATTAATAGTCATAAGTAATTCTCATGCAATAATATTAATTTAATCCTCTTATTTGAAAATCACCATAAATTCCAATATAATGAACTTTATGTTTCAATATAATCTATCATTATCTTTAACTGGATGATCATACAAACTAATATTGGACATGAAGTAAATCATATAGAGGAATATGAAAGAATCATAAGGAATTTTCATCATATATTTTTATAAGAAAAATATCTCTAGGCCTCTTGATAAGTTAGATCGAAAAGATTGTATAGCCATGTAGTAATGAATCGATTAAGATTATCAATGTCATTTTGTATCAGCCTACTTAGAGATAAAGAAGGATTGAACTATATAAGGATGACATGATTCATGCCTAATGTTCAATTAAGATATAATGTGGAAAAAGGATTATAATACTATTTTTGAAATAGGTTAGGTTGGATTATCGACCTTCACATAATTTGGGTAGTCATAATGTCTTGCTAGAGGCCACTTATGACTTATGGATCAGAATAGATTCCAGACCACTACCAACATTATGTGAGCCTATAGGCTCACACACTTAGAATATGCCGAAAAAGAAGTAGTATTTTATATTCTCTCTAAATATATTTTAAGAAAATTAGAGATATCACCTTATTAAATATCCTTATCATTTTAAAGGTTAAAACAAATAGAATATTTAGTTATCTATACCTATAATAGACACAATTACCATATATATCTTAATAGTTAAGATACATGTACACACATTTTTAGGGATTATCGAACTATAATAAGAACATCGACTAGGATGATGTCGTACTCCCTAGAATATGGGATGGAGGCAGTACTGCCAACTAAGTTATAAATGAAGTTTTTATCAGTTATAGTTGAATCTAGGGCTCTTGAATACCAAAAGTCGAAAAGTATATTTGAATAAGTATCTTTGCTATATGAAAAGAGATTGAAGACACTATATCACATCTAGTTGTATCAAGCCAGAATGGCTTGCACATTCAACAAGAAAATCAAGCCAAACATGATAAAGGTTGGTGACTTAGTGCTAAAGGCAGTCCAAACACAAACTTAGGACCCTTAAGGAAAGTTTAAATTGAACTGCGAAGGCCCCTACGTGGTCAAATAGATATACTTAAGTGGTGTGTAAAATTAAAAAATATGGATAGGAATGAATTCATTGAGCCAGTTAACCTAGATCAATTGAAGAAGTATTTTATATGAGGTGAGAGAAAAGAAAAATGGCTCACTAAGTCAAAAATCTGAAAGGGTGGCTTAGGCAAAATTTAAGGCATATATGAAAAAGGAAAAAAAGGAAAAAAAAGAAAAGAAAAGAAAAGAAGAGATAATATATAAACTTACTTAGCCGAAAACTTGAAAGGACGACTTAAGCAAAAGTTAGAGCATAAAAATATAAATAAATGCAATTAAAGCCGAAAGAGTGCAACTAACCACTAAGGGACAATTGACAATACAGTAGGCAATAATAGAGAATACAAGGATGAATGAGCTAAGGAATTAGTAAGACAGAGGCATTCAACAAGAAAATTAGATGATCTAATGTGCCAGTATTAAAAGTAGAAGTCATGCACTTAATTAATGGGTAATGTGCAAGCTGTAAATGATTCTGGTCAAGCATAATATCAAATGGAAATGCATTTGCATAAGTAAAGTAAATGAGTCATACATGTCCTTAAACTACAAGTAAATATAAAATAGTATTTTCTATGAAAGATTATTGTTTACTATTAAAGGTCACGCGACCATGTCATGTTGTCCGCAACATTATCAGGCTAAGGGTCTCGACCAATGTAGAAGTCATATATGTGATGACTAGTCCATGTATAGCCTTAACTCTATCTAAAAAGTGCTAGGACAAAGGACCTTATACTATAAAAGGGAGGAAATGCACCTCAAACTAAGGAACGCTTAACTAGTAGTATACACAGGCTGTCATAAAATATGCATAAAGACAAAGCAAGAAGAATGACATAACCATATTGAATACTTAAGGTAACACACGACAGATTCCATCATAAGCAGTTCTAACGAATGTCAGTGACAGCAATACGAGACATCCACTCAACCTACTCGACTCTAGTAGAAGCTGGTCTCGATAAACAATGGTTTGAATGATGTTTCTGGATAATAAAATGTTACGTCTATAGTTGGGGTAGCCAATAGTCCCAACCTCTCTTATAACCATATCTAAAAATAAAATAAAAAAAGAGAAATAAAAAAAAGAAGAAAATAAAAGGAAAAAAAAAAAGGAGAAAAAATAATGTGCTCATTAAGTTGAAAATCTAAAAGGGCAGCCTAAGCAAAAATTAGCAGCTCATTGGATTGAAAACCTACATGGGCAATCTAGGCAGAAATTAGGGCATGAATAAAAGAAAAAAATGAAATGAAATAAAAATAAAATACTACCAAAGGAATTCTTACCTTAAGCAGCAGTAGGTTATATGTGAAAGAATCTCTAATACTAAGAGCTACTTTATCCAAACCCATAATGGCCTTACTTTAGATTATCGATATAGGGGGTCCTACCTAATTCAACTCCCTCTACAATGGTGAAATCTACAGATCAATCTCTCAATCCTCCCTCCATAGCAAATACTCACCCACCAAAATGGCTATTGTGATACGGGTTTAAGCAGTCCAAGCAAGGTCCCTAAAGCGAAAAAAGTGATGAAAGGAGCAATGAGAATTTTCTCCTCGCCTAAAGTGTAATGAGGTACCTCCTCATATTGCATGTTAAAGCATCTTTCAGACATATTGGTAATCTAATTGAGGTAGTGTAATCTAGTCTATAATTATGATACAATAGTTGAGACTAGCACTAAGCTCCTTAGATAGTGGGTAGATCTTTGCATCCCTAAAATGGAAGATATAGGTAACGAAATCCCATAAATCACAGGTCGCCCATAGGAAATGTATGTCAAAACAAATAGAAGAGAGGTAATGAAGAGCTAAAAGACTCACCCATGGTAGATCAAGCTAGATCTATGGTGAGAGTGATCTCAGAAATGCCTTTGACATAGTTTGAAGGATGGAAATGGTAGATATGAAAAGTATATTCGAAATGGGTATGTATAGAAGAACATAAGGTTGGTCAATGCATGACACTGTATAATGCTCAGTAGGTCTGTACAGTCCCTGAACATGTCTATACAACCATCCAATGGGTCTATATAGGCCTTATCTTGGGCTATATAGCCTACCAACTCTTACAAAATTTTAACAGTCTCCCATTTATACTTTAGACTTAGACATTATTTGCACTTGTCCTAAAAAAACATATCTATGAACAAGCAGTGGCTAATGGTTCAACAAATAGTCAAAATGTAGAATTAGAGGATAAAATCATGTTTCGGTATTAAAAAGATAAAGGCTTCAAAGTTTGATAGAAATGGAGGTAAAATCATCGCGGTATATCCAACAAGAATCTTGACGTCTAAGCAAATATCCAAAAATTAAGGCTTTTAAATCGCCTAATAAAACTGTACTATCGTGCAAAATATAAATGATTATCAAATAGTACTATACTGAAGGAGAATGAAAGGAAAAAATCTAAAGGCTAACTGGGGGTGTGACAACCATATTCATTTGATAGAACTCATATTGCTCTGATACCACAATAATTGTAACGACCTTTTCATTGATAAAAATCATATCATTCATGTAACCATACATATGCAGAAAGGTTTTGTCCATCCTTCACACACAATCCAACATGTATTTTCATGTACATATATGTTGACTAATGTCATGACATAAGGAGAGAGAGAGTTGGAATTCAGCCGATGACTTATGGTCCATGTTTCTCAATGCAAAACTCTAAGCACCAAAGTATCCAATCTCTATTCTTTTGTATCTGAAAAAAATTTACGATTTGTTGAGTAGCGACTCAGTGAATAAAAATAATAATCAAATTCTCATGGCATAATCCATAATCAAATATCATCAAGATACATTGCAAGTATAACAATTGACTAGGCAAGTGCAAATGCAATAGCTTTGTTTTTATCGTGGTCGTGCAAGGTAAACATTGCTTCTGGGATATTCATGTGATCATGTAACATATGATTTGGGACCTATTAATCCATCTTCCTGTAATTCATTTGACATATGATTTGGGACCTATTAGTCCATCTTCCATGTGATTTGCAAGTGTTTGACAAGTCGATCACAATGCCCTTTTAGTTCCATGTGCAAGTGCTTATTCACAAATGATATGCCAAGTAATCGTTAAGAGCATTTGATTCTCACTTATCCTGTATTCCCATGTAACATGTAACAATTCAATCATATATACATGTAATAGAACATAATCATATTATTGCCATGTAACATGTAACATGTAACAATTCAATCATTCTCACTTGACTTATATTTTCATGTAACATGTAATAATTCAATCATATATACATGTAATAGGACATAATCATGTTATTCCCAAATTCCTATTCTAGGGTTATGAAATCGTGGATGTTAAATTCTGCTCTGACAACAAAACCAGCAAAATCAGCTATTGTTCTCTTGGATTACAACTTCCATCTAAGAGCTTTACCTCAATTACTCCATAATTATCACTAACCATGCATGATTAACATGTCATGAGAGTTTAATTTCAGTTGAGAAGAAGATAAATTAACTTACTATCTATCTCATAATTGGAAAACCTTAGGCAGCTCACTCTTATCCCTCTCTTCTTCTTCTTCTTTCCTTTCTTCTTCTTCCTTTGCTCTCTCTTTGTTTCTCATGGTGTTTCATTTCTATTGGTTGGAAGTTAAAAGTTTTGCTTTTAGTCCATCTTCTTCACGCCTTAAGCACTTCCATCCATCTTCAAATTCCTAGATGCTCCTTATACTTTTAAATAAGCTCTATAACACCATTTTCTGTGATGCTATACTAAGCACACAACATAAGACAATTTGCCATGTAACTATATAAACACTACATATATGTTCAAGTGTCCCAAATATAATGGTGCAAGTGTCATTGTCATGCTTTTACAAATTGCATGACTAAATGATCATTTATTCACTGCATATGTTCATATGGGATTTCATATCATTTATCCAATACATATGTTCATGTAGTAATGCCAATGAATATGGATAAGGATGTTACAGGGGCCTTCCAAGCTCAGATTTCCTTGCTCCTAGAAGGTTTCACCTCAGAATTTGCCTCACCACTAGTAGCCATATACCCCCTGTCTGCAGCTGCTTAGGCAAGGTCTCAATCTCTGCCTCTGCCTCCGACAGACATTGATCCTTATCTTTTATCTCGTGATTCAGACATTGATCCTCCCGATTTTGAATCTCATAGTTTTCCAAATTATATTTTTAAATTGAATAGAGCCTTATATAGGTTAAAACAAGCTCCAAGAGCTTGGTATGAAAGGCTTAGTTCATTTCTTTTGAAAAATGATTTTGAAAAGGGAAAGGTGAACACTACCTTATTTGTAAAAAAACACAAACATGATACACTTATAGTACAAATTTATGTTGATGATATCATTTTTAGTGCTATTAATGAATCTTTTTGTAAGGATTTTGCTAAGTGTATGACTAAGGAATTCGGGATGAGCATGATGGGAGAGCTTAAGTTTTTCCTTGGTCTATAAATCAAGCAAACCAATGAAGGGTTCTTCATCAACCAAGCCAAATACACAAAGGACATGCTCAAGAAATTTGGCATGGATGGATGCAAAGTAGCACAAACACCCATCAGTGGTAGCATCAAATTCTACAAAGATGAATCGCGTACGACAGTTGATGAAAAGAGATATCGAGGTATGATCGGTTCTCTACTCTATCTTATTGTTTCTAGACCTGATATTATGTTTAGTGTATGCATGTGTGCTAGATTTCAATCTTGTCCTAAAGAATCACATTTAAATGTTGTCAAAAGGATTTTTAAATATTTGCATGGCACATTACACTTAGGTCTATGGTATCCTAAAGATTAATCTTTTAGTCTCATAGGATACTTAAATGTGAATTACACTAGTAGTTCATTAGATAGGAAGAGCACTTCTGGAACTTGCCAATTTATAAGAGAATGCTTAGTGTCTTGGTTTAGCAAGAAGCAACTTTCAATTGTCTTATCCACCGTTGAAGCTGAGTATGTAGCTGTGGCTTATTGTTGCACGCTTTGGATGAAAAGACAATTAAAGGATTATGGCAAAGTTGTTGATCACATTCCTATAAAATGTGATAACACTAGTGCGATTAATCTTTTTAAGAATCCCATCCAACACTCTAGGAGCAAATACATAGATATTAGGCATCATTTTCTTAGAGATCATATCCAAAATGGTGATGTTGTGTTAGAATTTGTAAACACAAATCATCAACTTATGGATATTTTCACTAAACCTCTTAATGAAGAAAGGTTGAACTTCATTAAGAGATAATTGAGAATGCTTAATGGAAGCTCCTTAAAGTGAAGAAGTTTGACCTTTTGTTTGGTTGTTATATGTTTGATTGTATGTGATATTTATCATTGGATGTCTTTATTATAAGTGCAATTGTGCTCTTTTTATGTCAATTTGCATCAATATATAAAGTGGATCACAACTTGAAATGTCAAATTTTGCTTTTTCATTATTATCCTTCTTGCCTGGTAATTTATGGTGGTTATCCTTGATTTACGATCGTGAATTATAAGTTCATTTTACTTGGCTGACAACTATCTATTTGCAGTCGCAAAATTTGCTATCCATTGAGAATCCAAACAAAAATTTAAATTTCTGACCATTGTACGCTCTAGTTCCTGAGGATTTTTTGTCTATTACTCATATATTTCAGAATTAGCGATTGCGATTTTCTATTCAATGTCGCAAATTCTAGTAATTGCCTCATATTTAATTGATTTGACTACCAACTATTTCCATCCTTTCATTATTCACATTCTAGCCATTTCTAGCTATTTATACACCTTTTCTATGGCTATATAAACCCCCTAAACAATGATTTTCATCACCTCATCCTACACCAAATCATCTATCTTCTCTCCTACTCTCAAACTTCTCTAAATATTTCTACTCTTCCCAATGGCTCTTAAGAAAGCTTCAAAAGCAGAGAAGGGCAAGGTAGTAGCCCAACCCTCTGCACCACCAGCCCTGCATCAAATGAAAGGGATTACAAAAGAAGAGAAGGATCGTTATAAAGCTAATGCCTCCAAAATTATCCTTCCAAACAAAATCCCCTCTTTCATCTTCTAGTCAGAGATAACATTCCATTCATTATCTTCGTACTTGATGTTATTTACTCTGAATTTTGGTCCAAGGTTTCAATCAAGACCAAGCATGATCCCAAAACTTCTTTAGCCAAATACATGAAAACCCTTCCTTTTTAGTTACTTCATCGTATCATTACATTTTCTAATAATGCTAGAGGTGATGGTAATGAAAAAGTATCTCAAAAGTTCTTTACTTTCATTTTTTGTCTTGTGAAAAATAAACCTATCCAATCCAGTCTCTGTCATGTGGATCAATTAATCCATATGAGCACTAAACCTAAGAGCTAATTTCTCCTTCACTCTTATGTAACTGCCATCTACAGATTTGTTGGTGCTCTTAATGAGGAAAATGAAAAATTCCTCACTAAGAAACTCCTTCCTTTCTAAAATTTTTTGGACCTTACTTATCTTATCAATGCCAAAGCCATTCACTTGGACTCATATGCCTATACTTCGGGTGCTTTTGGGGCCAAAAAGCTAGAAACTTACTAAGCCTCTAAGAGAAAAAGGCTTGTCATTAAAGAAGGAGCAATACCAGTCCCACTTCCTTAACCAAAATCCAAGACAAAAATTTATCTTGCCACCATCAACCGAAAGCTAGATAAAGTGATGAGGATGTTGAAGAGACGATTTCTTCTCATTTCCCACCTCTACAATAACATGGTGGACTTGTAAAAGAAGATGGGTTTTCCTCCCTACCATCTTCTTAATTTTGCCGAATATGAGGACACACCGGAGGAGGACGACAACTCAAAGGTTGAAGATGGAGAAGCTAAAGGAGGAGGTGACAATAAAGAGCCAGATGATTCTAGAGATGATGACAGTTCTCCAATCTTCTAGACTAGTTTATTTTCTTTTCTTTGTTTAAATCTTTGATGTATAATTTTGATCCCACAGCTAACTAATAAATAAAAGTGTTTGACTTTGAAATTCTTTGTTTCCTATGCTATATGATTTATATTTGCTATATGTGATTGCAATTTTTGTGATTCTATGAGTTAAATATTTGATTGCAATTTTTATGATTCTATGAGTTCATATTTGCTCCTCATAATCACTTCATCACATCTTTATGTACGTTATTTGATATTCTCCATTCACCCTCTTTTTGATCTTGCCAAAGGCAGAGAGAATTGTATGGAGAACATAGTTTGTAAGAGAAAGCCATAAGTTGAGGGGAAGCATAAGTTGAAGGGGAGTATTCTTTGTCTCTCATACTTAGAATTTTACTTTGATGATTATCTTGAAATTTTTTAAGTATTCATTGAATCATTCACTATCCCAATTTCATAACTCATGCATTTATTTTCCTTTAAGATCAATCTAAGTTGTCAAAATAAAAAAAGGGAGATTGTTGGACTAGGTTGATTTAACCTAAGTCATGAACCGCTTTTGATCTTGACAATAGAGATTAATTAGTGCTATTACTTTCATTTAATGTTATTTTGCAAAATATAAGTTAGTTTTTTCATTGAAATTTGGATGGAATTCACAATCTCTAACCTTGTAAAGTTCATCCAAATTCACAGCATGTATATTCTAAATTGTGATCGCGAATCAGCCATAAAGATGGATGAAGCTAGACCATAGGAATTTGCAAGCAAATTCGTAGCCGCAACATAGCCTAAAAAAGTGAGCTTAAGTCACAGAGGAATTCGTAGTGGGTGTCACATCAAGAGTCACGATCACAACTTTCATAGTGATAAAGGAGGGAACCAAAGCCACAACCATAGTGTGCCAAGTGCTCTAGGTACCCGTTGAAGATCAAAAATCATGAGGGCAAATATTAGGTAGTGACCATGACTCAAGAAGTTGTAGTTTTCTCACTAAATAGAGGAATTTGCGGTCTCGGTTGCATCCAAGACATAGTTATCTTACGACTGTGATTTTTGATAGTTGTTAGAACACAATGGCTATATTTTACTGGATAACTAATGGACAGTTGACATGTGGACTAGTCGTTAGACCAAAATGGGGCTTTCTGCCATAATTTTCAATTCCTCAATGGAAATTGAAAATTCGCGATCGCGAAATAGTAATAATGGTCGTGAATTCTGCCTGACAAACATTTAATGCTAAATCTGCCTAGTACATCTTAGAGATTTGTTGATAGTTTTAGACCAACGTCTCTTTGGTGGATATGAGCTATAAATACTCCATCAAACATATGTAAATGCAAGAGAATTCATCAATTTGTAACCAAACTTTTGCTAATTTACTACTCAATCTTTCATTCTCATTTATGTGTAGTTGATTGTTTGGTGTAAGAAAAAAACATCATTGTAAAGAGGTTGTGAGAGAGCCTTAAGCAAAAACTCTTGTGAGATGTTTAAGTGTGAGCGTACAAAACACTTATGAGAGATTTTTATGTAAGCCTAGAAAATTCAAGGTGTAAGGTTTCTTATGTGAGCCATAAACACAAGTTGTAAAAGTTTGGTGCGAGCTTGGAAATACCAGTTGAGTTTAGTAAAACACCCAATTGTAGAGAATTAGGGAGTGGACGTAGGATTTGTTAACACTCGAACCACTATAAACACTTGTGTTAATTTCTCTCTTCTCCTTCATAACTTCTTAAACACATTTATCTTTCTTGGTGCCCTA
This sequence comes from Omphalea diandra, assembly GCA_949677035.1. Taxonomy (NCBI): domain Eukaryota; kingdom Viridiplantae; phylum Streptophyta; class Magnoliopsida; order Malpighiales; family Euphorbiaceae; genus Omphalea; species Omphalea diandra. Next base: position 4,160 of record CATIWR010623141.1, on the reverse strand, counting down.
GGCCAACAGTTGGGTTTATGTTTAGAGCATGTGAATACTATTTTAGCCTTGCAATTGCCTCTTTTACTAGTGGCATTCTAACCCTTGTCATGGTTAGTAGTGTATATGGATGCCATAGCTCTTTTAGAGTATCAAGAGAGAGGGTTCATCAACCCTAAGACCTCTTTTGTTGTGATTTAACCTTAGGCCATTGAGGATCCTCCATTATGCTTTGCATGGCATGTTTATGGTATCTTGCTCCTTCATAATGCATATACTATGCTCTAATGTTTTAATGTTTTCCATGTGATTTTAAGATGTGATATTATGGACTCAGATGCATATTTAGGAACCTTTGCATGAGAGAGATGATAACATGTGTTATGTTCCCTCTTTGTGTTTTGAGTTAATTTGGTTTGTCTTATATCCCTTTCACTTACTAACTTATTTCTTCCTTTGATTGTAGGTGTTCTTACTTAAGTTAGACCATGAATTTGGTATTGACCATCGTCCTTGATGATTATGAATGATTGTGACGTGTGATGTGTATGGATATATATATATATATATATATATATATATATATATGATAATCCCTATGTCATGATGCATGACCCCTCTCCATTTGAGATAATTATGCTTGAATGAATGTAAGAATATGAATGATGACCCCTTCATCATGATGCATGATCACACTCCCCCTTGGATTGATAGAACAATTTGATTAGCTTGATTGCACTACAGGCGTGCTTAGGACCATTAATTGAACTAATCAATAACTTAATTAAAATATTAAAAGTGAACAAAAAACGTCCAAAGGTCAAATCCTAATATCTAGATGGTTTAGGGTGCCTAATCTCTTTCCAAAGTCTTATCTAATTTCCAAACCTAATCTCTGATGGGATGAAGATGAAATGGGCCTTCTAATTGACTTAGATTAGGTTCAGATTTTGACTTCCTCAAATTCTTATCCTGACCAGAGTCAGATGGTGACTCCACATTTCCTAAGGATGGTACAAATGTATTATCCTACATTTGGTCCTCTGATGACCATCACTTTGGATTTGGGGCTTTGAATTATGCAAGGCCTAAACGGATCTCTCGTTTGTGCGATCATGTACCATATCTTGGGATCATTACCAATGTAAAGACCCTCATTCTCTTGATCCCCCATTGATTGATAAAAGGATGAAGTTGCAAACAAGATTCCACTAATTTGAGCAAAACCTGAGGCATTCACACTTACTCTTAATGCAATCCATATAAATTTCAAGATTAGTAAAATCCAAATTCAAAAAAAAAATTATTATTTACTAATTCGTGTAACCTTTATTTGGATATGTGATGCACACGCTTATGCCACAAGAAAGTTGAATCTTCATTCACCATGTAATGTTTAATAACACTAAGGATTCATTAAAAATATTATTAATTTTCAATTTGTATAAAATCATCAATAATAAAATAGGAACTAATAAGTCAAAATTTTATGCAAATTAAAATTATTAGAACTAAACTTCCTATTAAAACTAAAAACATCTAATTTAGAAACTGAAATAAGGTTTCCACTAATTAAAGGTAAGTAAATAGTCTTAGAAAAGTCCAAGCAATAACCATTATCTAAGATTAAATTATAAGTCTTTATTCCTTCAATTAGTGCCTTCATGCAATTTCCCATAAATAGAAAATCACTTGATGGGTTTGTAGTTTGGATCGTAAGGAATCCTTGCATTATATTGGATACATTAGTAGTAGCACTTGAATCAAACGACCAAGTATTATTAGGAACTGCAGTTAAATTTGATTCAAAAATTATAGAAGCATAATAAAAGGTAACTTTCTTTTTGAACCAAGCATTACCCTTCAAATCATCTTTTAATAATATCCTTTTTTCTTATAGAAATGACATATATCAATCCTTCATTCCTTCTATTCTACCTAATAAGCATCCACAGGTCTTTTGTTTTTCTTAACCTTTTTGGCTTTCACTTTCATTCCTTTTTTAGCTCCTTATCCATGATGTTGATAGTGTGGACCCCTTAATTCTTTAATATCATTTCCTCATAAACAAGCCTACCAGCCAATTCATTAACATCCCATTTATCCTTTGTAGTGTTATAATTAATTTGAAAAGGGTCATATTTAGTAGAAAGTGAGTTTAATATAAATTGCACTAAGAAGGAGTCCTCTACTGCAATTTCTAAAGACTTTAGTCTTGTTGCGATACTAGTCATCTTGATGACATCTTTATGCATACTCTTCAACCCATCATACTTCATGTTTATGATATTTTCCATTAATGTACCAACAAAAGATTTATCTGTAGAATGAAAAGGTTCATCCATAAACATAAGAAATTCTTTAACACTTCCAATTTGTGGAATGGTAGACTTAATGTTGTTGGTAATTGTCATTTGCAAAAACTTAGGCATAGTTGGTTACTACATTCCCATGCCTTAAAGTACAATTTATCAGCCTTACTACTCGAATCAGTAATAGTAGCAAGTTTATATTTCAGTAGTGCTAAGTTGAGATCCATTGAATCTAAGTGGAAATCAACTTGCTCATGTCATTTAAAGAAATTTGCACCATTAAATACAATAATAGGTGATGCATGTGAATGAATTACAATAGCTAACAAATACAATAACATGCTCACAATCAATACAAATTCAGTAACATAAAAAGTACAAAGTAGTTCTCCTTTGGATAGATGCTACAATATACTTTCTATAATAAATCTCGTGTATAAATTTAATGGGTACTTATCATTTTTTAATTAAGCACATTTAACATATTGGATGATCAAATATATTCAACTAAAATATAATAACATACTCAATAATGTTCAACAATCATAAAATGATAATTTACCTTTAGGTAAATTCTTAAGTTATAACAATTGTCAAACCTTGATTTATCATCATTTATGGTATTTTATTAATAATATGAATAAATGACTATATTCATACATATAATAAAATATTCTATTTTAACTCACTTTGACAATTATAAAGTATAAAAATAATTATACATGTAAGAAAATATTTTATAGTTTAAGTCACTTTGACAATTTTAAACTATAACAATAATTATAAGCATTTGTTCATAATCTAAAATAATGACACATAAAACCATGAGTGTTTTCATTCGATGATAGCTAATTTATTTCAATGCATGGAATCATGATGTAGAACATGCCCTTACTATATCTTAACATGGTCACATAAGAATTTTTCTTAACAATTATAGCAAATTACAAAAATGGAATAGCCAAAGGCAAACAACATCTTTATACATATATAAAAAGTTCAAATATAAAGCCAAAAATCAAGTGATTTTTATCCATTATGTATAAAAAAAGATAATTTTTTCAATACAAGATTTGATACCACTTGTTTGATTTACCCATAACAAGACATGATAGATGAAACCCCTAACATCTTTAAAACTAAATATTTTACCATGTAACAAGTACACAAACATGATAGCAAACTCACTTGAATTTGCAGTTGAATTGGTAGATAAAGTCATTAATGAGAAGAATTGATTTCTCTCTCTTATCTCTTAATTATTCATCACACCCTCAAATAGAGTTAGGCTTATGTGTTTTTATTAGGAGAAAGAGAACCAATTCATGCATTACATAATCCTAAAATCAATCTATGAGATTAATTCACATAATTTAATTAATTATTTTACTTTCTCATTTAATTTTAATTGGACCACACATTAATGGGTTAATTCTAATGATTTAATCATTTTTCAGGTCGTGGATATTCCTTGGCTTTCTCAAGAATATTATTTAAATCTCCTGCAATCAACTAAATAATTCTTATTATCTGTACATATATTTTTAACACTTATCCTCTTTTTTAGCACCGAAATGTGATGTTATTATTAACTGTTAATCAAATACAAATGCATGACTATATTTTAAAAGAGAAAAAATTATTGAACTTAAAGTTAAAATAAATTTAATATTTATTTAAACAATATTATTTAAATCAATATTTTTACATATATATTATTTATATGATTTTTCATTTTGATATAGTATTTATATATAAGTTTTAAACTTTAATCTGTTAATTTGAATGTTATTGCAGTAATAAGTTTTAGTCGTTATATATATATATATATATATATATATATATATATATATAGATATATCTAGTTAT
>CATIWR010623076.1:0-14847 GCA_949677035.1 Omphalea diandra | reverse complement strand
CCCCCCCCCCCCCCCCCCCCCCCCCCCCCCCCCCCCCCCCCCCCCCCCCCCCCCCCCCCCCCCCCCCCCCCCCCCGTGGGTCTTAGATGCCTTTGTATGTTTTTGTGCCTTCAGAGGCTCACAAGGTATTTAATATCCTCTAGAAAATGTTAGGGAATGCAAAAAAGTGAAAAGTAAAGATCAAGCTCTACCTTAGAATGAGTTAGGAGAAGTAGGGTTTGGTTTTTTTTGTATTTGAAGGGTGTTTAAGGAGTAATTCTAACAAAGTAATCTTAGGGTTTTCAAGCCTCTCCTTCCTCTTCAAAATGAGGGGAAGTTATAGAGGGAGAAAGGTGCACCAGACCTAGAAATGGTTTTAGTTGTACCATGTTCATATCCAATCACAAAGAATGAAGCGAATCATCTAGGATTAGGGTTTTCATGCAGATTGTAAAACCAAGAATGTGTTATACATCTAATTGTCAGGGCTGTATAGTCTTAGGGTTTAAAAGGTGATCAATTTCAGAATGGTCTCAAGACTAAGGTTTAAAGGAGGATTGTATAATCCTATGATTAGCTATACAACCTTATTTTATGGGTTGTACAACCCTACTTTGTGGGCTATATAACCCTACTTAATGGGTTATACAACCCATTAGCTTGGCAAGCAATTTTGGGCTTAGTCTTAGGCTAGGCTTTGGTCTTTGGTCCTAGGCTTGGTTTTGGGCTTCTTCAAGGTTTCCTAAGGCCTTGGTTCTCTTCCTTTGGCTTTTGCCCTTGCATTTTAGGGACTATATTCAATGATTTTCCTCATTGGGCTTTGCATCCTAAGGCCTAAAAATCTGATGTTCATAGTTTACCCCCTATTTTATAGGGCTTGGAAAATAACATTTGAGAAACGACTATTGGACATGACACAACAAAGAATTAGTTGTAAACTTTAAATACCAAATAAAGGATACAATTTCCTTAGTAGCTTCTCGAGCAAGTGTTAAAGCTCTTGGCAGCCATCTGGCAAGTACTAAGGTTAAACATCTTATTCCAACAACCTTCGAGAATGTACTAAGGTTTCTTATTACTAGTCCTTGAGTAAACATTAGTTGTAAACTTTGAATACCAAATAAAGGATACAAAGGATACAATTTCCTTAATAGCTCCTGGAGCAAGTGCTAATGCTTTTGGCGGCCTTCTAGTAAGTACCAATGTTAAAATCTTCTTCTAGTAGCCCTCAAGAAAGTGTTGAGGTTTCTTATTAATAGCCTTTGAGCAAGTACTAAGCTTCCTAGCAACCCTTAAGCAAGTACTGGGGTTTCTTCTTAATAGCCCTCAAACAAGTACTAGGGTTTTTTATTAATAGCCCTCGAGCAAGTACTAAGCTTCCTAACAGCTCTCTAGTAAGTACCAAGGTTAAACATCTTCTTCCAGCAGCCCTCTAACAATTACCAAGGTTAAACATCTTCTTCCAACAAACCTCTAGCAAGTATTAGAATTTGTCTCCTTAGTAGCCCTCTAGCAAGTACTAAACTTCTTGGTAGCCCTCTAGCAAGTACCAAGGTTAAATATCTTCTTCTATTCTTAGGCTTCTGTCTTAGCATTCTCATTTCTGCCAATTGAATCTTCTCTTCAGTTTTCTTTGTTTCATTCTCTAACATCTTTTTTTGTTCTCTTCATTTTGCCTTTTGGCATCATTCTTTTGGTATCTCTTGGCTTTGCTCAGTTTCTTTTCTCACTCTTTAGCTTCCTCTCTTTGTCTTGACTCTTTGATTTTGCTCTTTTATTTTGCTTTCTTTAACTTCTCTCTTGTTTTCTCTTCTAACTTTTCTTGCTTTCTCCTTCTTTGATTCTTTTAATTTTACTCAAGTTTTCCTCTTAGTTTCATTCTTTATTTTCTTTTCAAGTTCCTCCTTTCACTTAAGTTTGAAAAATAGTGCTATAATGATAAACAATCAAATTAAAATGAATGAGCTACTCATATGCTTCAAGGATACTAAAAGGATACAAGATCTCAAGCTTGATGGTGCTTTATAGGCTTCACTTTTCTTGGTGGTTCATTATGGTCTCGATCTTGACATGAGCTTATTCTTTGAGTTGTTTAACTGTTATCCTAACGTCCTTATTATAACACTACTCTTGTATAGGTTTGTCATACTTAAAGCTAATATAATTTCCTAAACCTCTATATAGATGGTTGCCATCTCTCCTTTGTGAATCTTGACTTTTGGTGAACAGTGGAAGACACAACACCTACTAGGTGATACCATGGTCTTTCTAATAAAAGTGAAAAGGTGATTGGGATATCTAAGATTCTAAATTCCGCCATTGTCTCCATTATGCCCATTCTGAGCAGAGTTTTAAACACACTTGAAGCCAGCCCCCTACTATCATCATAGGCTCAAATGACACTGTCTGAGGCCTTCAAACCTTTTTTAGACAATCCAACTTATGTAATGATTTTGATGGGCAAATGTTAATCCTAGAACCATTACCAACCATCACACATGGCATACGTCTTCCCTTTACCACAACTCAAATGAATAGGGCTAGATTATGATCCCTTCCTTTTGTTGGCAAATCTTCATTCGAGAAAGTGATTTTGCCTTTATGAGTCACTAATGTAATGACATCCTTCAAAGTGGCTTCACTAGAAATTATTAGGCTAGATAGAGCTTTAACCATGGCTCTGTTAGGTTCTTGAAAGGTAATGAGCAACTCCCATACATTAATTTGGGTTGGCACCTTCTTCAACTATTTCACAATAGGATTGTCATTCTTTTTCTCCTCCATAACAAGTTCATCAGTCTTCTTTTCAACCCTTGACTCCTTAAGGATCTCTTTGTCAGGTTAGTACTTCCTACTTCCTTAGTAAGCTTACTCTCATGATACTTTTTCTCCATTCTTGACTTTATTCTTATTATACTTAAGCTTGGAAATATTGACTTAATAATAGGGGACAAAAATAAAGTATATTAGCAACTCAAATGATTAAAAGATGATAAAAGGATATCATGTCTGAAGTTGCCCTTACTTAATAGTTTTGTTGAATCACTAGGGCTTACACTTAATAATCTCATTGTTTCGTTAGCTTATGGACTTAATGTGAGCTCTCATTTTTCCCTGCTTAATATTGGCATGTCTGCTTAATGAAGTTTTTCTCTTCTTCTCTTCTTATCTTGGCTTTCTTGTTGGTTGAATTTCCTATAATTATTCTATTAGCAACTTAGATCTTCACCCTTTTTATGGCCTTTTGCTTCGTCTTACTATCTTTATGGTGCAAGTTTCAATTTTGATCCATTGCAGTGTCTAAATTGCCCCCTTTTTTTACCTTGTACATGCTAAGCTTTATTGATTCCTTTCTAAACTTTTCAGCCATCCACTTAAAGGTCATACAAAGTTTTAGTAGTTGTCATCATTGACAAGTCTTTCATGGCTCTTATTGTAACATTTGACTCTTCTGGCCCATTATTAAAACATTCTCACTTACTAGCCCCTTTATGCAACTAATAGCTCTTAATGGATGATCATTTTCATTGAGATATGAATTGTCTAATGTCCTTCCTCTTTACTAGCCTTGAGTGGACTGCCCATGCCTGCTTATTGAAGTTCTCACTAGATGATATTTGCTGACGTTGTCCTATCTTTCTTAAGTATGATTTGCCTTCATAATTGATATCATCAATTATTTCACCAAATTTTATAGTTGGTTGGCTTCCCTTCCTTCTTAGGTGTTTGCAGTTGAGGTAAGATGTGCATTTCGTTGCACTTATGAGTTCCAAAATATGCACTAGGATAAGGCTAGAGGTCTTGCTATCTATGTGGATCATTATTCATTTTTCAAAGTCTCCTTCCTTGGTCAGGTGTTTATCCATGTAGGGTCTTTTATCTCCTTGGCCAGTATGTCCCCTTCAAAAGGTTTCACATGTGACCTATCTCTCCCCATAGTATGATCTTCCACACTTTATTATCTGGAAGGTGGCCATCTTTATCCATCTTGCCCATTATCCTTTCGTCGTATTTGTTCTTCTTTACTCCATTATAAGCTCTGACTTATGCATTCTTCTTATTTTTAGGAGGAGGGAACATACATAAAATGAGGCAGTGGTATACTAAACTTCTAAGAATGATGCAAGGGTATGTAACAACTAGATTCATCAACACCTTCTCTATCATTCAGCTCGAGTATGATGTAGCGGCTATGACAATATTTAGGAATAGTGGATGGACACTACTCACATAATTCCATCTTTCTACCGGTGAGGTTACCACCAACTTGATAACCCAATATTGTTTTCAATAACGACCAGACTTACTTGTTCAAGACCCTGTTCCATTTGACTGACCTTGATACATTCTTATTTTATCCCTCAGAGAAGGAGTACATTATTACACTTGTACTTGTGCTCATCTTACCACCTTAAAAGAACTTGGTTATCATATATTGGTTTAATTGGGATAGGGTTGCTTTTCTTTTACTATTAGATGGATCTAACTATGCATGGAGTAGCAATTATTAGTAGCTACTTGGGGATCATAGTGGTACGATTCAGCCCTTACCGTCATCATCCTGCATGTATTGCATTTATTTTTGCTCTTCTTCTTATTTTTTCTTAATATGGACTTGTGAACATGACTTGTTGTTTGGCCTTATCATTATAACCCCTAATGTTATTCACACTTTTGTGCTTTATACTTGAGGTAGACACTTGAAGCAGTTGAAACTAATCATTTGCATCTTTACTGGATAAGATTGGAGACCTTGGCTCTTGATATGGTAAAGGGCCTAAAAAGAAACAAAACACCTGTTAGTTTGATAAAAATTATTCTTATGCATATAACTGGGTTTCCTGGCTTATTTGTTTCCTTTGCAAGTGGGAACTATGCTACAAGGTGATTCAGATGCATGGCTCAACTACATGTTTGCTTTTAATGAGCATTAGGACACAATAACACTTTTAATGGGTGCAAATAGGCATGAAAGCATCTCTTAGTGGAAAGGAGAGATAGCTAGACATGGACTGCTGAAGGATCCATCAATGCCAATGCAATAAGCTAAAGATCTGAAGGGTGTTAAGCTTACTTTCACTTTGAGCCATAGTCTTACGCTGCTAAGGCATATAAATGGGGTTCACGGAATAATAGCTTCTCGATAAGGCCATAAGAGTCAAGCCTTCCAGCATTCAGGCCATTGAAGGTGTAACTTCATGGTCCTATCTTTCACCTATCAACTAGGCATCATTCTTTGAGATATCTCAAACATTCTGGCCATTTATTGCTTTACTTATTATTTATGTAAGCAAATCACATAGCTCAGTCTAACATTAGCGCCACCCATCTAGTGTCTTTTATACTAAGACTCAATGTTGTGAAGGATCCTTTTCTTAGGATTCCTTGTAAGACTTATGTTATCTATGTGAGCACCTTCTTTCGTGCTTTTAGACACATACTTGCTTCTCATAATCTCTCACATTATGGTAGTAAAGGAGCTCATTGTCAGAGTTGTACAAACTATCTATATAGGAAGCTATATAGTCTTATGAATTCAATAGCTTACCCATATCCCAAATGCTAGTAATGGCTCATGCTTAACATTCTTTAAGGGAATATGCTTTTAATTCCTTACACTTGGATGATGATGATGGCCCTTACTATAATTGTTGATCTTATTTGCCATCTATGGTGACTTTATTAAAGACTTCTCCATTTTTCATGGTAGCATCGTAAAAAATGAATGAAATGGATTGTGTTAGTTTTATTATAAGACTTTATTATATACTTACCTTGATAGTTAAAAATTCAACTTCATCGATTTGGGGAGTTTTGGGTTGAATTATACTATAAACCTTATTTGTGTCCTCTCTTCATGCTTTCAGAAGCTAATGATCCCTTATTGTGCATGTTTCCTTGCTCCCCTAGACTATCTAAAAGGAATAATCACTAAAACAAAATTAGGTATATACCTTCACATAGCATATAATGCCCGATGCATGAATGGTGGTGCAATGCAGAATGCCTAGAATACATAAAAAATAATAAAATTGCTTAAGGGCACTACAAAACTCAGCTAAGTAAGGACATCAAAAACCCTAAAACTTTGAAAGTCAAATGAAACATATAATAAAGCCTTGGTAGCATTGGCAACTTGTCAAAACTAGCACCCTTGCCTTCAAATTTAAAGCCATACAAACTTGAGCTTTCTTTAGTGTCAGGCACCTGCTAGACCCAGAGGAATGCTCTAATACATGCACAAACATAGATCTTTAAGTTTCTAAATCTATGAAAAGGCTCAATGGTAGTTATCTATTTCCCCTCTTTATTTTTGCTATATATATTTTTATGCCTTAACTTTTGCCTAAGCCATCCTTTGGGGTTTTCAATTTAGTGGGTTGCCATAACTTTTGCCTAGGCCGCCCTTACAAGTTTTCAACCTAAAGCTTTCATTCATTATTTTTGTTTCTTCTTCCATTTTTTCTTTTTGTTTTTTTATGACTCTAATTTTGCCTAAGTCACCTTTTCATGTTTTTGACTTAGTGAGCTTATTCACTTATTCTTCTTCTTCTCTCTCTCTCTCTCTCTCTCTCTCTTTTGGAGGGGCAGCTTGATCATTCTCAAGCAAGCTAACACCATAATTCCATGCCCTCATTCATTCAAAGTAAATGTAGCTATGACACATCTGGTAGCAAAATATGATGCTTGTTATTGGCTATCCCTTTCAGGTTTTTTAACAAATATTTTTCAACTCTTTTTTTACTTTCTCCCTAATTTTTGATAGATGGCCTTTTCAGGTTTTCCACCTAGCGGGATTTTTTTTCTTTTTTTTTTTTTCCATATCACAAGGGGTTTAACAAGCTATTACCTTTTTACCTTTCTTTTAAGAGGTTTTTCTCTCCTTCACGTTTCTTTGATTGTCCCCAAGTAATCTTCACTTGAGTCTTCTCATGGTATCATTTTGCAAGGCACTCAAGATTCTCTAACCTTTTTCTCTCATGGATGTTTTTTTTCATTCTCCTATCATTTGGTCTCTTCATAAAATTAGGGGATAGGTCATTAGGTTAGAGCAACTTCATTTTATTTCTCACATATATTGTTGTTGAACCTTCCCCTAACTTCCTTACTTACATGGGTCATCTTTTTGAGATATGCTCTTCCTTACACATCTCTCTTCTCATTCATCCCTCTTACATGTCTCCTTTTTTCCTCTTCAGTTCTTCTTCTCTTGTATTAAGGAAGACTTAAGGCTTATCATAGCTTTTCACACCATACTTCTTTTCGCTCTTTGATCTCACCTTTCTTCTGCACTTTTTTCTTCTTACATCTTTATTCCCTATATTCCTTTCTTCATTATAGCTTTTTCACTCTTATTTCTTTCTTTCTCAAATCTTTTATTGGCTCTTTCTCTTCGTCTTCTTTTCTCTCTTGTTTTTTTCATTCATTTTTTCCTCTCTCTCATTCTTCCTTATTTCCTAGGAGGTAACACAAAATGTCAAGGAGATGATTTTCTATATCATAGGCTATGAGATAGTTGTTCTTACATCATTTTTCTTTTTTGTAAATACCCACCCCTAGTGATGTTCATAGTTTCTTTTCTTTTCTTTCTTTTTTCTATTTATTCTCTCTCATACCAAGCATTTCATTATGCCACCAAATATATTAACAACCACATTTGGATTAAACAAGCAAAAACTTGACATTAAAGCATTATTGTTCATTAAAATAACCAAACTATATAGATCTCTATAGCTAAGATAAGACAAGTTGAGCTAAGAAAGTAAAATGAAACTCTAAACTATGCCTTCTACCAAGTTGTCGTGGTTCCTTTTCTGAGTCTAACAACTTTCCACTCTGAAAAAGATATAGTGTTCTTAAAACACCAACACTGACTGATGTAATGTTCTGTGGTCTAGTGAGGGTTGCATCCTTAAGTTAAGGTAAGGAATATTGGAGCAACTTATGTTTCTCATGTAGTACAAATCCTTCTTCCTTCGACTTTTCCCATGCTTAAGACAAAGGTCAACTAAGTCGTGAGTTATCCTTAGGTTCCATTCCCTCCTATATGTTGACTGGGCCTTTTACACTAAAGTCTTATTTTAGTACTTCCTGAATGGTCGTAGCCATATCTTCATCCTTTAAGAGTTTTAGTGCATGATGCATAAGTAGTAGTAATGCTTCCTCCTTAAAATCCTTAAGAGACTCATTTGATAGTTTGCTTGGAGGAAGGAACTCTTGCTTATGATCTTGGCTCGGGTGGCATCAAGTGATATGAGGTCTAGGTATCACCTGTGAATCAATAAGGTCGTGGATTTCATGACAAAGCCTTTGGCACTCATCCGTATGATAACTCGCACCCTGGTGGAAAGCACAAAAGGCATTGGCATTGTAGTTCTTAGGTAAGAGAGTTAGTAGAGGCCTACAGACCAGAGGATGTAGAATTCCTTCCTTTTAGAGTCTTTCCAAGGCTTTGGACAATGATACCATATGCTTAGAAAATTCTCGAGAGCTCTTATCAGTTGCTTACTTTTTCTCGCGTCGGGTCTGTAATAGCTTCTAATATAAAGGCTACTTAAGGTGTGCTTCTTCTCTTTTCTAGGTGCTAATTGAACTCTTAGTAATAAGATTTTCCTAAGCTTCTTTTGACTAGGTTTGGCATAAGAGGTTGCCCCTTGACAGGTTAAGAGTGATCTTTCCACTTTTAGGCTTGAAGAAGTATCAACCAATAATTGGTTAGAAGCAATTAAGAATTAACCATAAGAGGAGTTGAGACTTGCTTTGGGCTCGGTGCTAAACTCTCTTCTCTTTTCAACCTTCAAACTAGAGATAATATTTCATTCATTATCTCTACTTTTGACATTATTTAAAATTTTTGTCTGAAATTTCTATCGAAACCAAAAATAACCCCAAAACTTCTCTAGCTAAATACATTAAAACCATCACAAATTAGCTCCTCCACAAAATCATCACATTTTCCACCAATGCTAGGGGTGATGGAAGTGAGAAAGTTTCCCACAAAGACCTAGCATTCCTTTTTTACTTCATCAAGAACAAAACAATCTAAAAAGGGAGATACCTTGTGAATCAATTGATCCATATGAGTATAAAACTAAAAAGCCAATGTCTTCTTCCTTCTCACATCACAACCATTTATAGATTTATGAGAGCTTTGAATGAGAAAAATGAAAAATTCCACTAAGAAATATTGAGGTCCTACTTGGATATCTCCTCCCAAAACTTCCTTGACTTGCCTTATTTTATCAATGCCAAGGTCATCCATCCTGACACATATGTCTACACCTTGGGATCTATTGGAGCCAAGAAGCAATAGACTACTCATGCTTCTAAGAGAAAAAGGCTTGTGATTGATGAAGGTACCAAAGAGCCCATTCTATACCAAAAAGCCCATTCTATCTCCTAAGCCAAAGGTAAAGCCCAAATACAAATCTTCTTCCATCTCTCTCTCTTCCATCAATAAAAAGTTTGATAAGGTGATAATAATGCTTAAGAGAAGGTTTCTTCTTCTCTCTCACCTTCATAGTGATTTAGTGGATCTTCAAGAGAATGTAGGTGCAACTTCTTGTCATCTTCTTAACTTTGAGGAATAGGAAGATACCTAAGAAGGAGAAGAAGATCAAGAAGTAAAAGGATATGAGGCATAAGGAGGAGAAGATGAAGAAATTAAAGATAATGATGACAATGATGACATATCTCCTACCTTCTAATTTTATACTTGGGCTTATAGTCTTTTTCTGTTTTTGTTCATTTTATTTCTTGTGTTTGGCCTAAGTATATGATCAAACATTTTTATGTTTGACTTGTTTTATATATTTGTTTAATATAATCAAAGTTTAAAGCTTGGTCCCTCTATAGATGTTCAATGTTATTTTTGTTTGCATAACATTATACTTATCCCTATAATTACAATTGTCCTCTCTTTTTTAACTTAACAAATGAGGAGAGTGAACTTGTATGTTATTAATTAAGGGAAGTGAACTTACATGTTAATAATTAAGGAGGAGTATGAATTGAGGGGGGGCATTTCAATAAGTTTAATTGCATTTCAACAAGTTTGAATTGTTAAACATTGTTATCCATTTCAACTTCACATTTATGCATTCTTTATCCCTTGTAAAATAAATCTAAGTTGTCAAAATAAAAAAGGGAGAGATTGTTGGACTAGGTTAGTTAAACCTAAGTTAAAACTCTCTTTTGATCTTGACAATATAAATTGATATGTTCTAACATCAATTTTAAGTGTTGATTTTGCAGATTTTTAGATAGGTTTGCATTGAAAGTTGAATAAAAGTCTAAATCTTAAAGATTGTAAGTGGCATTCTAATTTGTGTTCATGAATTAGGATACCATGATCGCTATCTTGTAGAAGAGTTAAACCAAGTTGAAACAAATGATTTCACGATGAATGTCGCATTCAATATCATGGCCACGACTTTTGCATTTGCTTGGAGAGAATCAAGTCCCTAATTAGACTATGCCAACTATCTTAAAAAACCATTGAAAGATCAAAATTCGTGAAAGCAAAATGTTGGTCGAGACCGCGATTTAATGAAGCAACATCTCCATGTCAAACAGAAGATTTCACGGTGACCATCACGTCCAAAGAAAGTAAATCGCAACTGCAAATTTCACTCTAGCTTGAAAGACATAACAACTATTTTTGTTAGAGAACCAATAGTGTTGTTTAATGTAGATTAGCCATTAGATACAAACAAGATTTTCTACCATGAATTAAGCAAATCTAGTACAATGTGAGAAATCGCGATCACAAATACTTAGTCATCACTGCGAACACTGTCTGATAAGTATTTATGCAAGATCTGCCTAGCACACCTTGGAGATTTAGACATAGTTTTGTATGTAACATCTCTTCGGTGGTTGTAGCTTATAAATACTCCACCAAATGGAATTGAATACAAGAGAATAACATTCATTTCTGGCAAAACTCTTGCAAATCTATTTCCCAACCTTTGAACATTCAATTTCTTTGTATGTGAGTTGTTGTTGTTTGGTGTGAGCATTAAACACAATCAGGTTTGGGTTTGAGAGTTAGCCTTTTGATACATTCTGAGGCTAACACCTATAGATCGAGTAGGCAAGTGCACCTATCGAGTATAGTATAGCATAGGAGTATCGAGTGTCGATCCCTCAAGGACTAAAAGAACTAGTATTAGCTTTTTCTCTATTATTTAACTAGTAAATTTAAGTGAATTAATTAACTAATTAATAATTAAAATAAATTAATTCAACAAACTAAAATAATGAAAATATGAACTAAAGAGTGGGAAAAAGGTGATCAATATGACAAATAGCACTCAAGTATTGAATTCGCCTAAAACTTATTAAGAAATTGATTTTCCAACAATACAATCTAATTCAATGTTTATGGAACCGTGGAAATTCCTTTAGTATGTTAAAGTCTTTCTCAAGATCATTAACATCTAATTCTAGGTTGATTAATTGAAATATCTTCATAATTAAAACCCCTAAAATTGCATTATAGTTCTTTG
Source organism: Omphalea diandra (assembly GCA_949677035.1). Classification (NCBI taxonomy): domain Eukaryota; kingdom Viridiplantae; phylum Streptophyta; class Magnoliopsida; order Malpighiales; family Euphorbiaceae; genus Omphalea; species Omphalea diandra. The sequence continues at coordinate 3,358 of CATIWR010623076.1, read as the reverse complement.
AATTTCACTATTAAGTTTGACCCTAATCCGGAAAATTTATGTTATCCTATCTCTACGGGTACATGCAACTCCTTTTTATTGTGCTAAATCTATTCAATAACTTGATTTCTCAATCTAAGTTTAAAGAATTAAAATAAGAATTAATATTTCAGATATATCAATTTAAGAAAATAAAGAGCAAACACAATTGAATTTCATAAAATATTATCTAAAAAAAATCACAATTCAAAACTCATCTTAGGGTTCATCATATCCAAGTGCCTAATTAATTTAGTTCATAATTGAAGTACTAACCAACATCAAAATAAAGAGAAAACAAAATAGAAAAGTGTTCATGATAAATCCCTTGTATTCTTCAATTCTCTTTAAACTTGATAGTTGACCAATAATCATTCTCTTATGGATAGTTTCTTCTTCAAAAACAAAACAAAGCAAAAACTCTCTAAAAATAATAATTCTAATAATAATAACCTCTCCTTTATTTATAGTCTCCTATTCCCTTTAAAATAGGAAAAATAGCATTATCTATCAATTAGGAATCATAACAAACCAAACTTCCTCTCTTTTGAATAGGAGCCGGTGAAGTTTCCTCTCTTGCATGGACTATTGGATTCTTCCTAAATTGAATGAAAATTTGACTCAAACTCTATCTAAAAAATATCAAAATTGGTCCCTGAATAGTCAAATTTCTATTTGATCCTTGAACTTCTGAAACTACGCAATTCTACCCTGAAAACTCTTATGATTAATCAACAAGCTCCAATTTCCAAGATTTTCTATAAAATTACAAAATACAAGCCAAAAGTGTGACATTATCTAGTATTTTTTTTTCAAATTAGACTTAATAATAAAACTAGCTCTAAAAATACTTAAAAATAATGAACTATCACCTCTGTTGTAAAACTCTTATATTGGTTAAGTGTGAGACTTGGGAAAACACTTGTAAGGTTGTATGTGAGACTTGAAACACAAAGTGTACAAGTTTGGTGTGAGCTTGAGAAACACCACTTAGTTATAGTGAAATACCTAATTGGAACAATTGGGGAGTGGATATTGGGTTTGATTATACACGAACCACTACAAAATATGATGTCTTATATTATTCTCCTACTTCTTCTATTTCCTTCTCAACAACTTATTTCCTCTTAAATTTTAAAATTTTCACCAATTCAACTCCCCTTCTCGGTGCTCAAGGGCCAACATCTCCTAATAAGAGGTTCCTCTATAGACTCGTGTGAGTCCTCAATAGGATTGACTATGACGGTAACCACCTCCTCATTCAAAAACTCCCTCGATTCCAAAGGCAACAGAGGATCCTTAATAGGAAATAACGATGCTAGTGGAATCTCTGAACGTACTTGCTCTATAAAGGCTAAACATTTAAATAGTTGGCGATTATCTCAAACAATTTCTCCTAGTTGCCTTGAGATATGTCCCCCTTTAGTGAAGCTCGCTTGTCCAAGAAAGCTCAAGGTAAGCGGCCAAAAGCTGAAGGATGGGATACTATGAAAATTTTATTTAGCCAATCCTTTAGAAAAGAGGGAAGGTCGTACACCATCTTTATTTTTACCTTTGTCGTCAAAGACAAAAGGGGCTCGTTTGATTTATTGGTTAAAAGGTACAAAAATGTAATATGAGCCATGTTCAAGGCTATTCTCCTCACGCGACATATCTCAATAATACTACAAAGAATTTGAATTTCATTAGGTTGAAGTTGGGTAAGAGGAACAACATAAAAAGAAATGTAATCCACAAGTAGAGGGTGAAAAGGAAACCAAAGCCCTGCCACTATATGTTCCCTACCCACAATGACATACTTCTCATCTAAGTTGGAAGAAACCATAAAATTGTTAGGACAATAAGACAACCTATATTCTTCAGGAATGCGATAAGCCTCTCGAAAAAAAAAATGCAAATCATCATTTGTCACCATTGAAGAATGTTCCCTAAGATTGGCATGGGCTTGACCAATTAATCCCACCATTTTTTCTAAAAAAAATGAGATTAAGAAAATAGCAAAATACCTTAATTAGAAGAAGAAAATATGCAGTAGACAAGCATAAGAAAATATGCAGCAAAAGAAAATGGCAATAAAAAGTAAAATAATAGAATGAATGCTTCTTATATAGAAGCATAAACTCAAAGGACATGCCCTAATTAATTATGGAAGCCAACTATCGCATTCAGGTTTGAAATTTGAAACAGAAATAATTAGCATGGGTTACAAAATGATATGACAACTCAAGGTAACAAATGCGCTCTAAGTTCAAAGAACTCTCTCGAAAGGAGTCTTTGTAAAAAATAAAAGAAAAGAAGTCAAAACAAATAATAGAGGAGTGAACCTTTAGCGTTCGAAGATCAAGCCATAAAAAGAACTACTAACATAAATGCCAGGAATATAAAAGATCAAGCCATAAAAAGAACTACTAACATAAATGCCAGGAATATAAAAGATCAAGCCACAAAAAGAACTACTAACATAAATGCCAGGAATATAAACTCCTTGAGCAGGGGAAGGGAAACTATTGATAGCAGACATATATTGCCAAGTGTACTATGGAAGGATGTTATAGGGCATTTGCCTTTTACAAGGTTGTCACATCCCCTGAGAGTGAAGTACCCGATGAATCAATTAGCTGAACAGATAAAGAGCTAGACAAATGAGGACCGAACGAATGAACAAGACTTTCACCCAAACAAATAAACAAAGACACCATTTATAATATCCCAAAAGGATAAAGGTTAACGTTCAAATAAGATAGTTATATTGTACACTCTCATTCAAGTTTTACGGGTAAACAAGGATGAAATTAAAGGATACAATTTTGAGGAGGATGGTTGAGAAAGATCTAGAGAAAATAAAAGTATAAATATATCCATCATTTTCGTAAAAAGGTACATTCTAGTGTTTACTTACTGTTTAGTGAGATTTTCAAGTTATCATCCTCACAACAACTCTAAAAGCACTCTTTAACTTAAGCATCAGAAAAAATGTGGAAAACATGGTTCCCTTTAGTTTACGTCTGTCCATTGGCCCTCATAACATTCTTTGATGAGAATGGCTTCCTTTGCATTTTTCCCAACTGGCATCACATAAACCATCAATGCAATTGATTGTAGACATGTCTCTAACCATATCATAAGATTTGAAAAACTTTAATGCACTAATATTGAAATACCATACCTTTTATGCCACAAACTAGAATAATCATGCTTTGAAACAAGTGCTAAGTGATTCACTTGATTCCAATTGATTGAAAAGCAATTGTCAACTATTTCAACCTTAGCAATTTCAGAATCATTTTGATTAAAGATAGTGCAACAATTTCCTTTGAATGAAAGTGAATATTCCCTTTTT
>CATIWR010623024.1:0-15163 GCA_949677035.1 Omphalea diandra | reverse complement strand
TTCACTTGCGATTGTGAGGTATAATCAGACTTTTGATGTAACAATGCTGCTACTGCATTGGGAATCGGAGTATTTACACATCTACTTTCTTGAGCATGTTTAAATTGGCTGGCTTAGTACAAGGGGACTTGGAAAAGCACTTGCTCGAGAATTTCTTGTCTGATGATCGCGTATTTGTTGCTTCACGCAGGTTGTTTTCAAAACCCTGGTGTTTGTTTAGATTATGGATATATGATTCCATCTTATGACTAAAATCCCTCCCTTTATGGATCTTTGCGAATGCAGCTCTGAGTCTGTAGACATAACAGTTAGAGAGCTTCATGAGAACCTTAGAGAAGGAATGAGCACCAGGAATGGCTCATCTAGGACAAATATCACTCATGCAAAAGTAGTTGGCACAGTATGTGATGTTTGTCAACCTTCTGATCCGCAGAAATTGGCTGATTTTGCTGTCAATGAATTTGGTTCCATTGACATATGGGTGAGAAGTTCAACCTTGTATGTTGAAATTTTTCTTACGTGCATTATAGAACTGTTCTAGTAACAAGCACACGCATTTGTCCATAGACTTCTTTGGGCTTTAACTCAAGTAGTGAAATCCTAAATTTTTTATTTTGTGGTAGGTGTAGGTCTCAGTTACTAAGCTACGAATTTCTGTAATGTTATGACACATTTCATGTCTGATAGGATACTACAATTGTGTTTTACCTGCTAACTGGAATTTGGCCCACTCTCTTATTTACCCGCAAGGATAAATCCTGTACTTTCCTTGTTGCCATGAGAGCATATAAGATATTGTTGTAACTTTTGCACGTTGTGATCTTTATCTTTCAACATGGAACAGATAAACAATGCTGGCACAAATAAAGGATTTAGACCTTTTCTGCAGTTTACAGATGAAGATATTAAGCAGGTACCTGAGATATGTCTCTCTTGATAGTATTTGAGAAGTTCATTATCCTATTATGTTTGAAGTGAATAGAAAATCGGTTCTGGGGGATCTAGCACCCCTCTTACAGCTGTGTAAGTTGTCATTGCTTATTAAAGTGCACCCTGAGTTCCTTACCCTATGGCCAGAGGCTGAAAGTTTTCACCTGGACTTTTCTATGATTGTTCTTCAATAACTCATGAACTTTTTATCTTCTCAAACTTATAGTTATGGATCAACAAAGTGTGCACTCAGGCAACTTCAAGCATCACTTCTAAAGGAGTGTAAGCGATCTAAAGTTGGAGTGCATACAGCATCTCCAGGCATGGTTCTTACAGATTTGCTCGAGGTATATTGGCTGCATCCATATTTATCTAATACCGTTATCGTGCCATTCTAGAAACTCATTATTTAGAAAGCTATGACAGCCTTTTATGGTGGCTGATTGGCTATTGCCATGATTTAACTCTTCACAAATTGTGATGTGAATTAAGAATCTCTCTTTTATGATGTTTAAAGCACTGTGCATCAGATGAAGTTTTCCAATCATTCTGTCTCTGGGAAACATGGTTTTTTCCTGTTTAAATTTTACTTGCATTTGATGGTTTGTGTGTCTTTTTTTTTTTTTGGTGCAGTGGCTCAACACTAAAAAACAAACAAATGTTTAACATCATCTGTGAGCTTCCAGAAACAGTTGCTAGAACTTTAGTTCCACGTATGCGAGTTGTGAAAGGTTCAGGGAAAGCCATCAATTACTTGACCTCTCCTAGGATATTACTTGCTTTGGTCACTGCATGGCTGCGATGAGGTCGCTGGTTTGATGACCAGGTAATCTAGATCTGAAAAAAAAATTTATTGATAACTCAACTTCAAAAGTTGTTAGTACCATTTCGAGTAGGCAAGGAAAAATACTAACCTGTGAGCGTATTAGTTGAATGGATAATTTGACCCTTGAATAAATGTTGTCTATTAGATGTAGTGAGATAATCACTTTGTCAGTTTCCTTGAATCCAAACCACACAAAACTGAATAGAGGTGTGGTGCACAGGCCCTAGCGAGTGAACAAGTTTGTGTCTAAGACAGACCATTCAGTTTAGTTTACACAGCCCTTGCTTTTTCAGCATATGGTTGATTGATCATGTTTCTAGCTGAACTTGGTTTAGAAGGTAGATATCCAGTGCAGATTTGTCTCGGTATTAACATTCTTCAATATACAGTGATCGAAGCACTTCTTTCCTTAAAAAAAATTAAACTCCCCACTTTTTTTTCACCGTCTTTACTCTCTCTATAAGGATGTGTGGCCAAACACAAAATGGTGGAGTTGTTTCTTTCTGCTAATTAATGATGCTTTTAAGCAAGTATTTAATCCTAGATACCTTGCAGGGAAGGGCATTATATGCAGCTGAAGCAGACCGCTTCGTAACTGGGCTGAAAACCGTGCTCGGTTTTCCTTCACAGATGCAATGGGGATGTACACTGAAAACACTTGGGTGTCTGTGTTTTCGCTGTCGGTTGTTTTCCTTCACAGATGCAATGGAGATGTACACTGAAAACGCTTGGGTGTCTGTGTTTTCACTGTCGGTTGTTTTGGCCTTCATAATCCTTTCGAGCACAGGCAGCAATTTTCCTAGCACCTAAGTGCTTCCTAACAACTACTACATGCGTAGAGGATCCATATTCAGTGTGCTATGCCATTGAAGGACTGCACTAAAACATTTTGCAGTCAGAGGCAATGTAAAGGTATAACTCAAAACAAGTGGTGGCCTACGCTGCAAATATAGGGCAGTACTTAAGAACTAACCATTTATAAGGGCTCAGCTGTTTTAGATAGTGAGCCAAGGTGGTTAATTGACCAACTGTAAACAAATGTGGGCTCTGTAGGTTGTGTATGCAGCAGGACATAGAACAAAAATATTTAATTTTCAGTGGAGCATTTTCTGCTGAGACAAACAGAATTTTTCAGTTGTAGATTGTAATGAAACATCTTCCAACTTTTTCGTTGAAATGTCTTCATGAAATTGTCATAAAATTTATTTCAATTTATGGTGTTAAAGCCTAGTTCATATGAGGCCATATCAAACGGAAGCTTTGCCTCTGAAGAGAAGCCCAATGCTTACAAAGAGAGCCCCTTTTTTTGAATGTGGAAATTCCATCTACTCCACTAATGATTGGTTGATTCAATCTGCGACCTTTATTCTTGCCTGCCATTTATTCATTTGATAATTGATTCCTTGACAAAATGAGCAAACGCGTGCTATAATCTTATTTTTTTATCATAATTTTGATAGAAAATTTATTATATTATGATTTTATATATTAATTTATTATAAAATAATATTTTTAATTTGATATGAAATTTATATTATAATAAAATTATTATATTATTTTAAATTAAAAATTTTAAAAATTATGTGATAGTATTAAAAATTAATAAAATAATTATGTAATACATATTAAAAAATTATCTAAACAAAAAAAAAAATTAATCAGGATTTAGATATTTGATTATTCGCCTTTACACTTGAAAAGTCCCACAAATCACCCCATGATGGTACCATGGCTGGCCGTGTGACCCCCCAATGGCTTTAGCTGAGACTGCAGAATGTCGCTGTCATGTGAAATTAAAAATGGCCAACGGGTGAATTTAAGTTCTTTGTCGTTTTCTGAGTACATTTGAGGTGGGTTACGGGAAAATCAGTCCTTGGATGAGGGTATAAGAAATATTTTTGAACTTTTTTGAGATTTTTAATTAAGATGATTGATCATTCGTAGTTCTTATTATTTTAAATAAAAATAATGTCATTTTAAATATTATTAATAATATAAATTAAATTAAATTCAAATTATTTTTTATCAAATAATCTTTTCAATAATATTCGATCATATTCCATAAAATTTTGAAATATCTTTATTTATTTTAGTATGTTTCTTTGAAAGAATTCAAATCAAATTAAAATTATCATTTTTATGTAATTCGAAAATTGAATGATCATTTCACTACTTAGGGAAAGTTTAAAAATTTATGGTAATTAAGGATTTATTTGGTGTTAATTCATTTTCTTCTTTTTTTTTTTTTCAATTTAACGGAGATTCAATGTGATTTACTATATATCAGAAAATAAAATCTCTTGTCCAATTCTTGGTGATAATTTTCCAATCTCAGAAAAATCGCATAATATTCTGGAAATTGTTATTTTATCTTTATCACAAGCATAGATATAAATATATATTTCTGTATGGGAAAATATGCATTATTTTTATGTTGAATTTGGAGAAAAATGAAAAACAAAGAAGGGTAAAAACGTAAATATAATAAAATTGGGTCCCAATAAGAATAAGGTGCAGAAGGAAAAAGGGAAGGTTCTAAAAATTATAATTCCATATTCAAATGCGGGAATGGTGAGTTGGATTACTTGCAATATGGTCAAACAGGCGAATGTGGTGCCACTAATTATGAGATTGAATAATAATAATAATAGCAATAGACATAGCTGCCCCATGTGATACGAGTCCCTAATCTCCTCTGTCCCCATCAGCAACCCCTTTATTTTTTCCCACTATTCATGCAGCTTTCAGTTTCAACCCTTCTGGATAAGTAATATTAAAAAAATACAAAAATTAATAATTTCTACTGCAATTGCCTAATGCTCCTAACCTAATTCCTCAATTCAGCTCTACAACTCCATTTTGGATTGTGAAGATAATATTACTGTATATTTATTATTAACTATTTCATTTTAATGTAATCTACTCTCATTCAAATAATACTTGATTAACGCTGACTAATTACCAGGGAAGCATAGTTTGACAAAATCAATTCAAAATGTCACCCACTTTGATAACAGTCCTATCCTGCTGCCTCTCACATTTTGAACACGCCTCTTCTACAGCTATTCTCTTTTCTATAATCAATTGCTGGCTCCATATTCGTTTGGAATCTCAATCTACCACCGCCACCCATGATCATCGTATTCAACAGATGATGACCAAAAATAAGAAACGATGATGAAAAATAATAATACAAAAGAGGTATGTCTTTGCTTTTTTTTTTTTTTTGAAGTCATAGTAATTACGACTTTTAAATATATAGGTTTATTATTGTTGGATTACCTGCAAAAGCAATATATATATATATATATATATTTTAAAAAATATATATATATATATTTAAAAATATAAAAATACCTTTTCTAAATCTACACAAAAATCTAATTCAAAAATATCCATGAGAGAAAAAAAAAAAAAAAAAAGGTAAAAATTCCCCACCCATCAAATGGTTGCCATTTTCTAGAAGACAAAATGATAGCCCTTCTTTACATAATTTCCATATGGGAATGTCACATTTATGCTATAAAATTATGTGTGTGTATATATATACATTGCAATTGCAATATGGAGATCAGGAGATAAAACTTCTATCCTTATTTTAAAAAAAAAACAAAAATGTCATGTTGCATCAGTTCTTTTATGGGACGTAATAATAATAATAATAATAATAATACAAGCAAGAAAAATGAGTGATGATATATTTTTTTTAACTCTTTAAATATGTAGAGATTAAGAAAAAAAAAAAAAAAAGAACTTAGCCGAAATTCCAAATGGCAACGGAAAAACAAAAGTATGATGTAGTAACTATCAAATATGAATAAATTTAGCTTATCATATCACAGTGAATAACTTCACTAGCAATATATATATATATAAAGAGGGTTTTTTTCTGGAAGAAAATAAAAATAAAAATTAGGAAAGACGTCAAAATCTTAAAGTGCGGTTACCCGTTGATATCCAGCTGTTTTTGCCGTTTGCTTAGATTAACAACTATATATATATATATATATATATAGGTATGAAATAAAATGTTTAAAATCAAGAAAATAATAATACCTAATCCTTGACCGAGCAAGCTACAGTTCATTGGGACGACTTAGATGTAATTGCACCGCTGAAGGCCTACACAGATGCTTCCTTTGCTTCAAGAAATAAAGATATGGCAACATGGTTTTAACCATAAAAATATTGCTTTTCTTTCTTCTTCAAAAGTTCTGAAGAAGGGACCCGAATTAAATGCACCAAATCACTTTATCCCTCTCTGTTTTCTTTTTGGTAATGAGGTTAAATTCCCACTCCCATATTTGTATTTCATCAGGACCATACCTCTGTTACTCTAGTCTTTTTTTTGAAAAAAAAAATTTATATTATGCTAAAACACTAATATATAATAAGTATATATTTGAGTGCAGAAGATGTAAATTAAATATTTCATGAATTGGATATTACATGGTTATAATGAAAAATTATATATTCCATTAATTGCATACTCTAAGTATTAGAATACAGGAATTTATGTTTTGATGATATCAAATTTTAGAAAAAAAAAAAGGGTAAAAATAGGCTGATCTGAGATAGCAAATAGCCAATCAAAATCCAGTCATAATAGTAAACAAAACTCGAAACAGAGTATATCATATTCACGAGACGAGAACGCGGGCCAGACGCGTAGACCCACTTTGTCTAAAAACGGCACAGCATCAGCATTAGCATAATACTTCCATTCTCGCATGTGAACAAGAAAAAAAACATCCCAAACAAACGTGCCTGCCTCTCCCTCTCTCTCTCTCTCTCTCTCTATGTAACTCTCTCTTCCTTCTTTCTCTTTCTATCTTTTCAGTATCCACCCACAGAACAATAGTTGTAATTCTCTCTTTCGCAAATAATGTCCGCTCCTACACCCACTCCTCCGCCGTCCACTAATTCCACGGCCCCACCGCCGTCTACCAACACCACTGCTCCTCCACCAACCACACCGGCTGCCCCTCCACCCTCCACTCCTGCTGCTCCTCCACCTTCATCACCCCCTCCACCACCACCTGCTACTCCGTCTGCTCCTCCGCCGGCCACTCCTTCCCCTCCTGCCACGTCACCCCCACCAACCTCTTCCTCCTCCCCGCCTCCTCCTTCAACTCCTTCTCCCTCTCCTCCTTCCTTGTCTCCTCCTTCGTTGTCTCCTCCTTCTCCGCCTTCTTCGACAACGCCGTCACCTCCGGCTAAGTCTGGGACGCCTTCCCCTCCCACGAGTAGGAGTCCGCCTGCACCGCCGTCGGGATCCTCGGGGATATCGACAGGGGTGGTTGTGGGGATAGCTATTGGAGGAGTGGCTGTTTTGGTAGTTGTGAGTCTGTTGTTTCTTTGTCGTAGAAAGAAGAGAAGGAGATATCATGACGAAGCTACTTATTATGTTCCTCCACCTCCTCCTGGACCTAAAGGTTTAAACTTTTTTAATATTTATAAAGATTTTATTTTTGATCTGGTCTACTTCTCGTGGAAAATTAAAAACCCAAATTGGAATTATAGTTTCCTTTTTTTGTTTTTCATTACCAGTTAAAAGTTTTCGTTTTTAGCAATTTTTCATAGAAATTGTTAATAAGATTGGAATTTGAGCTCAGTAAACATGATTAGAGATATGGTTGTTGATATATGATAATGAAGATAATACATACAGGATAACCAGTAACGTATCAATGGACATACCCATGGAAAGTGAAGAAAAAGAGAAGTCTTCAGTCCTTATTTACGTCTCTTCATTTTTTTATTTTTTATTTTGCATTTTTCTATTTGAATTTTCACATTGGAAACTATCATAAAATGGACGAATAGATTGTTGGTTTTAAATTTAGTGGCTCTAAAAGCTTGCATTTTCGTTTTTGCTTTTGTGATTGCCAGATGGTCCTTATGGTGGTCAACAGCAGCATTGGCAACAAAATGCTTCCCCACCACCAGATCGTGTTGTCACTGCAATGCCGAAACCAAATCCTCCACCACCAGTCGCATCAAGACCCCCTCATCCTCAAGAACGTATTTCAATGCCGCCTCCACCACCTCCACCTCCTTTCATGAGCAGCAGTGGTGGTTCTGGCTCCAATTATTCTGGTTCTGATAATCCACTCCCACCACCTTCTCCAGGCCTAGCTTTGGGTTTCTCAAAGAGCACATTTACTTATGAGGAATTAGCAAGGGCGACAGACGGTTTCTCAAATGCTAACCTCCTTGGTCAAGGTGGCTTTGGGTATGTGCATAGAGGAGTCCTACCAAATGGGAAAGAAGTAGCCATCAAGCAGCTGAAGGCTGGAAGTGGGCAAGGAGAGCGTGAATTTCAGGCAGAAATTGAAATTATTAGTCGAGTGCATCACAAACATCTTGTTTCATTGGTGGGATATTGCATCACTGGGTCTCAAAGACTACTTGTTTACGAGTTTGTTCCGAACAACACTTTGGAGTTTCACTTACATGGTATGATCGAGTTTGCAGCATTAAATGTATTGACTAGGTGAAAATTTTGTTAGAAAATACTTTAGTTGCTTTCTGTTTGCTGTTTTTACATTGTCATCGTATGGTAAATTGTGTTTCATGCTTTTGGCTGTTCTGATTTTGCAATTCCTGTCGCCCTTTTCCTTTTCAAATTGGTCTCAAGTTGCAGTATTGATTTCTATGTAAATCCAACATATCTGTCTAGCTTTTGATTTCTATAGTTCCATAGTATCACTGTAACTCATAATCTGTTTCCTTGTTTCTTCATTGAGCTTTCACTTTTAAGCTGATTTCCGATATTTTGGGTACCATGTTTCTGATAGATAATGTACTCTGCAGGAAAGGGTCGACCTACCATGGATTGGCCTACCAGACTCAAAATTGCATTGGGGTCTGCAAAAGGGCTTGCTTATCTTCATGAAGATTGTAAGTTATACTGTTTCCATCATCTTCTCCGGGGAAAAAAAAAAAAAAAAAAAGAAAAAAGTTTCTAGTTCATGTAATTCTATATTTTTTTTTTTTTTTGTCAATTTATAATGATTTTCCATATAGGTCATCCCAAGATCATTCATCGTGATATCAAGGCAGCTAATATACTTTTGGACTTCAAATTTGAGGCAAAGGTATTAAACATGTCTTTAAGTTTCTTTGATCTTAAATACACAGGCATGAATGGATTTTAAATGAGATCTTTTATCTGATTTTGCACGTATTTATTTTAGAATATTTCTTGATTTCTTTTGAGACTCATTTGAGTCCTTGAGATTAAAAGATCTGATTTCTCTTTTTCCTTTTGCTCAGGTTGCAGATTTTGGACTGGCAAAGTTCTCTTCTGATGTTAACACACATGTCTCCACCCGAGTGATGGGAACATTTGGGTAAGACCAACTCCTTTCATATTCTTGTATTCTCATTGCTTTGTGTTTTGTCTTGATTGTTATTATTAGTTGTCTGAGGTGAATTCTCGGGAGTGAGAATGACCTGGACTTGTTTTATTTCCTTTTCCAATTGTGGTGAATGGCGCGACTCTGTTTATTATCCAGGTATCTGGCTCCAGAATATGCATCAAGTGGCAAACTAACAGATAAATCTGATGTGTTCTCTTTTGGGGTCATGCTTCTGGAGTTGATTACTGGACGTCGGCCTGTTGACTCAACTCAGTCTTACATGGAGGATAGTTTAGTGGACTGGGTGAGTTTTTTTGTCTATGGGCATAGTACGAGCACTTGGATATGTTGGCAAGAGTGCGCATGCAAATGTAAACACAAAGAGATAGATTGGTTAAAATCATGAGCATACCTGAAATTATATTTATGGTTTTGCTGTAGGCGAGGCCTTTACTCACAGGAGCTTTAGAAGATGGAAACTTTGATACTCTTGTGGATCCAAAACTGCAAAATAATTATGACCATGGTGAGATGGCTCGCATGGTTGCTTGTGCTGCTGCTTGTGTGCGTCATTCAGCCCGTCGTCGACCACGTATGAGTCAGGTAATAATAGAGGGATTAAAACTTTATTTCCAAATTGAAAATCTGCTAGCTGAGCTTGTGTTGGCCAGGTACTAGGACATGTCAATACAAATCAGTGTATTCAAATGTGTTTAATTAATTTGCATAGAGTTTCTAATGAGCATGTCTTCTTTTAACGACCCTAATTGGTAACATTTAACCGAGCAGGTAGTCAGAGCTCTGGAAGGAGATGTGGCTCTGTCTGATCTTAATGAAGGAATTAGACCTGGACACAGCAGTGTGTACAGTTATGGTAGTTCAGACTACGATACTAGCCAATACAATGAGGACATGAAAAAATTTAGGAAGATGGCATTGGGAAGCCAGGAGTATGGTGCCAGTAGTGAATATAGTGGACCAACTAGTGAATACGGTCTGTATCCTTCTGGCTCAAGCAGTGAAGGCCAAAATACCCGAGAAACGGAAATGGGAAAGATGAAGAGAAACAGCCAAGGATTTAGCGGAAGTTAATGACAACTGAAGACTCAATTTTTCTGTAAAGAGAACTTCCTTCCTACTCTCAATACTCTGACTTAGATGTCACATTGATTGCAAAGGATGTCATGCTTGGGATGTGATCATTTTCCTTTTTCTCTTTCTTTTTTACGGCTGATTTTGAAGTGATCAATTTTAATTTGTATCTAGTAATGCTTAATTATACACACGAAAATAATGAAACTGCATGGTTGATTCTTTTATTCATTGCGTAAATGTTTATCCCAATATGTTTCTTAAAACATGCAGGTTTTTGGCTTCTTTATTATATTACGTAATTTTTTTTGCCCATTTGCTAGAATTATGGATTTAGCAGTTAGGTTGGTTGGTTTGCGGAAGCATGGATACGATAGAAGCAAAGTCCAATCTGTTATATAATGTATGCAAGAAAATATTGGTTTTGAAGTCATTTTTGCGTTGGGTTCAAGCTCTTTTGGCTTGCCTTCTGCTATAACTTCTGACCAAGACCCACCAACTTGCCCAAATTGACAAATGTAGGAATTGAGTTAGCCACTTGAGCCTTTGCCCTATGGCTAAACAATCTGTCTCAAGCTGCAGTAATGGAGACGTGCATTGGTCAGCTTTTATTTTGTAAAACCCAAAATGAATGGATTCCAAAGTCAAAACCAAACAAATTCTCCTCTCTGGTGCGCACCAAATCATTGAAAGTGTCAAAGTGGGCACTAATATTTGCTGGAGAAGATAGTTGCCAGCTTATTCTAATTTTTGGCTATTTTTTTTCTTGTCTAGTTTTCTAGTTAACAAATGATGGCGGTGGACCTAGCCAATGATTTGAATCCACTAGGCTCTAGCCTTGACGAATATAACGAACCTCTGTTTATATAACAATATGAACCAAAAATTTATGACACATGTGAAGGATAGAAAAAAGTGAGACAGAGAAAAAAAGAGATAAACTTCGTTTTTTTTTAATCACAGTTTCTTCGTCTCATACACAATTTTCTTTTTTTTCTCGTTTCATTTTTTCTTTTCTTATAATATATAATTATATTAACATAATATATAATTATTTATATTCTTATAAATGAAATTTTTATAATAAATGAGATTTTTATTCCATAAAAATCAATTTAAATACATATAATTTATTTAATCTGATTAATAATTATTTTATGTTACATAATATAAAATAAAAATTATAAAAAAATAATTGCGTATGTTCATTTTTTATACATTGTAAGTTCATTTTTTATAAAATACATATTCATTTTTTATACATTATAGGTTCATTTCCTATACACTATAGGTTCATTCCTATACACTGTACGTTCATTTCTTTTATAGAAATAAATATATAATATAAATTAATATAATATAATGTAATATTTAATATAATTTAATATAATAATATATTATAATTATAATATAATTAATTTATAAAATTTATAATATAATTAATTAATACAATAATATAAATTATATTAAATATTTATATAATATTTAATATATAATTATATATAATATATCATTTATAAAAAATGAAAAAATAAAAAAGATGATGAAGTTGTGCACACCAGCTTTGAGATGCGTTTTCTGTTTTCATCGCGCATGTGTTATGGATTTTTTATTTATATTATTATATAGACAAAAAGTTTATAATATAATTTGTCAGCTTTTTTACTGCAGATGTCGAAAATGACACACGCTGGGCTCATTTTCTTAGGTTAAAGTCGGCCTACTAGCAAGAAGCTATAATTTTACAAGCCCAAAACTCAAACTAGAGCTAGTTTTAAGTAAAAATAAAAAGATAAATTAATCTTTATATATATATATATATATATAAGTTATTACTTTAATTGTTATCCTAATTCGTGCAGAATTTAAAGTATTTAAAAGATTTTATAGTATAATGAATCAAACTTTAAAATTCAAAAATTAAAAAGCAATGATAATTTTTTTTATTATATTATATAGTGGAGAAGTGCAGAACCATTGATAATAATACGGAAAGAGATTTAATTATCAATGATATAGTGATATGAACTGATACTCACACTAGTATTATTATATAATACTGCTCAATTTTTCACTTTTTTTTATGAATACTTACGGATTATGGATAGAACACACTTTTTCACAAAATTATAATAATTTTGTAAAAATATGTCAATTTATATAATCTACACACACTTTCCACAACTGATGTGTGATCTACAAAAATCAGTTCACTTTTCAGTTCCTGTGAACAGAATGCACTACATTTCACACATTTCATATTTATGTTTTTTTTTAATTAATATACACAAACACACACACACACACATATGGGTTATAAACATGATACACTCCTTCATAAAACCATAGAATTTAATATAATTTTATCTTCGATGTGTTATAACTTAATATTGATCAAAATTCAATATTATAAATATAAAATGTTTATTATCTAAATATATTTTATTTTAGTAACAAGACTTTAACATAATTATGAAATTTAATCAACATAGACTTACAATATAAAAATTATGTTAAAATAAAAAAAAAAAATTTCACAAATTGCACATGCAGCACACATGCTACTGAGACTAATTACATCTAAACTAGTCAGAGTCCACCATATTAAATGACGAATTCATTGGCAAATGGCATAGAAATTTATAATTTTCAAGATACATTTTATTTCCATTAACTGGTGTATTAATTTTTTTTTCAAGAAAATATTAATCTATAAATTTAACATAACAGGAAACCCTATGTATGCATAAAGGCAAAGGTTTTTTGTTCGAATATCTGCACTAAATTACAAGAAATTCCAAA
The DNA here is from genome assembly GCA_949677035.1 of Omphalea diandra. Classification (NCBI taxonomy): domain Eukaryota; kingdom Viridiplantae; phylum Streptophyta; class Magnoliopsida; order Malpighiales; family Euphorbiaceae; genus Omphalea; species Omphalea diandra. The sequence goes on along the minus strand of CATIWR010623024.1, from coordinate 2,149 downwards.
TGATGTATTGATTCCTTAACTCTTCAAAATTTTGTGGCAGTACACCAATATGCGATGTACAACTCTACAGAACACAAAGTTAATTCCTATTGTAATGTCTGAAACTAACACATATTGCGTAAAAATATCAAGGAAAAAAAGCCTCCACATTCTGTAACATCATTATACGAGAACAGCGCACAAAAAGAATGGTCCTCAACTATAGGTTGTTGAATCGACCTGAGCTACAACCTCTTTTCCTCCTACGTCGCTTTTGTCGAATCCGCCAAATGCTCAATAATAATAAAAGGCCTGTGAAATAGCCAGTAATTCAGTCAAACACAAGAAAAATTCCTGAGTCCATTAGGATAGCTGTTCTCTCTCTTTTAGAACTGAATAACTGTTGATTTGAAATGAATATGGATTTGGATTTGAAGTCATCATGATCTTTTTTAACTTTTAGTTTGAAACTCAAAACCAAATCCATAACCATTTCAAATGCACATCGATCCAAACCGGAAATGGATCCTCAAAAAAATTATACAGAACTTCAAGTAAAATATGAATTTCACCAACCAGTAACTGCCACTGCTGCAGGTACAAGCAAATGACTAGCAACTAGAACAGGAACATCAAGCTGCAAATGAGGTGGTGTGAGTAGGAATGTCTCAAACATGTTATGATATATGATAGTTAATGAAAAAACTCAATAGTCACAATAGAGACGATTAAAGCAAGGTATCTCAATAGATTTTATATTTTGTACCTCATCTCTATAGAGCATACTCCAGTAACTATTTCCTAGAGAGTCACCCTTGCTTTTCTCAGTAAGCTTAGGACGCCTCAAACTGGGAATGTCAACAGTAGAATTTAAGCCTCTTCCCAAATCTGTAATAGAATAGCCTGGAAGTCTTCTATTCCTTCCCCTAACATGTAGATTATATCCCTTAGTTCCCCAAACTTCAAATCTTGAGTCAGTCCTACATATTAAATCCTTTCTCACAACAGCAGAATAGGAGGAGAAATTCACATCAGTTCTTCGAGAAGGTAATTGGTTCTCATCTATGTAAAGGGCAGCATCTTGTTTGACGGAATCTGAAAAGAGCAATGGATCTCTAATGTTCCCACTAGTGAAGTCTAACATTTTCTTCAAAAGCCAGTAACAATTAGTAACCATATGGCTGCTATCCAGACAATTGGAGTCTCCATAAACTGCAATACGGCCTTCACCCATCTCTACAAGGCCAAGAATTGGAGAGTCTGCCTGCGTATTGTTGATAATACCATAAAACATTACCCAGAATATACAGAGCCTTTGGCAAAAGAGGAAATCAATTTCACAAATGTTGGAAGGGCACAACTGCCCTTGAAATGCAGATTCAAGAATTAACAAGGTTTGTACTTGATACTTCTAAGCATTCATTTATTAAAATTTTCATCAATTTTTACAAGCACACATGTATACGTTTACCTTAAAGAGAGGCACCATCCTCCATGAAAATTTTGCAGGAATAATAAATTTGATCATGCAGAATGATTGCCCAGCAAACTACTAGATTATCATGCCAAACAACTAAGCAAATATGCTGCTTAAACCTGTTCAATGATATTTCACTGATTAAAAAACCCAGCAAAACCAAGAAAGGAAAAGTTTGTTCTTACCCTGGTCATGCCAGAAGACAGGAGCACATTCTGAGTGGCTCCACTTTCTGAGCTATCCAGGAAAGGGAAACTGTGCACATACCCACCTCTTGGAAACCTCAAAATATCAGTTCCAGATGCATATCGACTTTGTTCTCCATCAATGGAAAAATCACCATTCAGGATCTTATCTCCAAAAGCAATTCCAAAAGGGGCCAAAAGGTCATTTAGTGCGGGAATATTTGCACCCCCTGTAACAGGAGTCCACCAGCTCCTTGTATTATCATCAAAGAATCTCATTTTTACCATTGTATCCACATTATACCATTCAGCAAACACAGCCAACCCCAACCCAGTACTAATAACATCATCCCTCAGTTTTTCAATTTCTTCCTGAAAGTATTCATCTTCAAGATCCACCAGCAGAAGAGTCCCATATTGACGAGCATCAAAGCATGTGAAAGGAGAACCCAGTGTTTCAACATAGTACCCAGCATCTCGTAACATGTTGAACATAATATGAAAATTT